>UZAN01045272.1:6548-19837 GCA_900618425.1 Echinostoma caproni
TCCCATCAGGCCTAAATGCTTGAGGAGTTATGTATGCATTACTAGATTGTTTACTCTGTTCATTGACCATAGATATTCAGTTGCTTTCCCCCTGCAAATAGGCCAAACCCCTGTTCCCCTTACATCTTCTCATTAAATATTTATGCATTGAGAGTTTGGCAGTGATCATTCACTGACTTTCTCTGATTGAGGTGTTTTCCCACCAAAATGATAGGGCGGAAACCAACACTCGGTGATTCAACCCCGGGTAGTTGGCTAAAATCCTGATTCCAAACCAATCAACAGGCGTGCGAACCACACACACACACACACACACACACANGATAGTGGTCACCGGCTCGATTAGGCACCTTGGACGTTTGACCCTGTCCGACGGGCGTACGATCCAATGAACTGGACACCTACCCCAGTGGAACGCAGTTTTCACACCCCACCAGGATACTTTGCCAGCCGGACTTTGGCTGGTCCAAGGCTCCGGTTGTGAATTCCGCAATAAAATTCACCTACTTGGGCAATCCCGCAGTATTCCGCTCACATGCAAATCATGGAACTTTTTTCTTTTTTATAAAGTTTATCCTACCGTGATTTGTTTGACAGTCTGAACTCAGCCGTCTTTGGTATATTTTGCTTCTTTGTATTTCAGGCGTTTTTTCAGTAGTACAAATTTTTCCGATACAATCAATGTTCCTCCGTCGTTTATTGCGTTCATTGAATTCGATAGCGGTGCTCCGCAGCAGTTTGGACTCAACTGCTCGCTTGTCTTCAGTTCATAGGGTAAGTCTTACATGCTCTACACATCTGACCTATTCCATTGCGTTTGTTGTACTCCCACCACAGAAGGTTGAGCTTTCATTTCGATGTATTTCATCCTTATTACAGTCATTTATCTGCGCCTCTGGGCCTGTTTTCCGTCGACCGATGACGCTTCCTACCTTAGAGAGCCCAAAATACTGTGAACTCATTTGGTTGAACGGTTATGGAGGGCATTTTTGAATAAAACGTCCACATGCAGAGTTGACTTTATGCAATTGTCTGCTGCTAGAGGATGAGTCGGCTCCGTGGATATTGCGGTTCATTGCTGTCCAACCGGAGCGGTTTGAGACCAACTGCACGCAGATCGTGTCCCAGTCTCTGGCATTGATGGACCCAGTAAACCGATAAGAAGCATAGACGCTCAATGTCTCTCTCTCTTTCTCTCGAGGGGTGTTGAATCTCGTTTCATACTGAGTTGGGTAATTGATCGATGGACTAACTGTTGATAAAGAAAAGACCACAGAAATAAATGATCGAGGACCAGTTGGAATGAAGCAAGTGATGACGGGGATATTATTCGTTAAATGCACGTCAAGTATCTATCTACGGATATCGGTTCATATGTAGTTGCGTTGGCTGTTACCATTTCCCTTTTGCAATAAAACTATCTGCTTATGAATTGGATTGGATCGTTCTTCAAACTTCATCGTCATGCGTTCGGGCAATAGTAGACTACAGCGTGACTCTTGTTCAGACTGCCCACTAATGTGCGAATTAAAGTGCGGTTAATTGGAAATCACTTATCCAGTACAACTGCCTTCAAGAGATACGTGTCAACTATTTCATTCATCTGGCGTTCATTGTAGATTTACGTTGTACAATTTTCCCTTCACGGTTAGGAATTCTGATACCATCTGAAAATTGATAGTACAGTTGCCCATTCCGTGGGTAAAATGTAGCATTTTTTAAAATTTATTTTTGTGACTACAAAAAGCACTCCTATTTTATCATTTTTTTCCAGCCTTCTGTTTATTCACCGATTTCATCATCATCATCATCATCGACAACACCTACTTTTGTGCGTTTCGATACTACACGAGTAAACCGTAGTGGTCAGATCACATCTCGTTCCTATGCGACCTCAAAATCCGAATCAGATGCAGCAGTCGAACTGGAACCCGATGCTGACCCAGCTGTCAATGATAATGAAATAGTAGGAATCCCGCAGACCGATGATCCGGGCCGTACTCGGGGTCGAGGCAAGCCTGATTTATTAGATACAGTTCGCAAAAATGCCAAAGGAAAAGAGTATAACCCTGTGGATTTGGCCACCAGTCTGGATTATATGAACTCCGGTGGTAAGTGATGCGGTTTTCCGGAGCCATTCTATCTCTGGCTCTGTTACAGTCTATCACAATATATATCGAGGAAAACCAGTATGGTTTTACTATCGGCGTAATTTCAAAGGTCACTTTCCGCCTCCTAGAACGAGAAGAAATTGTGTGGTAAGTGTTTGCCTATTCCCTGTAATATCTTGTTAAAGCATGGTCCCGATGCAGTTCAGAACACATTGCCTGTAGTTTAAACCAATCTGTATTTTTAACTTTCTGGTGACTCACGTGATCAAACGGGTCGTTTTTCTCTCCCTCTCTATCCGTCGCGTTTATTGTGTCATTAATTGGTCAGTCCTGTTTTACGGTTATTCGACCTTGAATATCCAAATGACATCCGTCCCCTGGAGGTTTGCGATAATCGATTCTTACGTAGTTTGACTCATGGTGGGCGGCTTAGTAACCTGGATGCAACTAATAGTACCTTCAGGAATGTATTGGAAGGAATTCACTATCACGTCGAATTCAGGTCGATAGACCTCGCTGGTTAAGACACCTATTGCGTACGCCTAAACGATCGCCTAACGGCTTGCGGTTTATTTGTCATTGCCGTTCCGGGCTGCAAGTCAACAGATGACATGGAGACGAGGCTTTAAGAAAGAAAACAGAACGATTAGACGGAGTATGTCTCTTTTTTCCGTTTGGGATACAAAATAATTGTAATTGTTCGGTTAGGGATGCTGAAGGACATGACAGTTAATGGACAACAGTAGTGTTCTTGCCGTCAATTCCTATCAGATCAGGTTGCTTGAAAANACCGTGCAAACCGTGTGATCGTTGTTTGGACCATCAAGGTTCGCTTTCTTCCCCCTTCTTGACAAAAAGCTCAATCTCTGATCACCTCAAATATTCTCACTTTCCTGAAATGCATATTGAGTTTGGCGGCGATCAGTGAAGTTCAGTTCACCGTACTCCGCTTTGTACAGATGTTTGCAATGCACATTTAACTCAGTTACTTGTGAGTAATGGTGTGGGATAATCGATATTGATCTGTGCTCATCATCCTTCAAACTTCACCTACACATAATCGCCAGTTCTTTCAGTCGATCGTACACTGAAAAGCGCTAGGCCCGAGTTTCGATCTTATTAGAGCTCATCATTAGTGCATATCCACCGTCTCGCTTGGGCTTTGAACCCCGGACCCATCGCATAGAAGGCGTGTGTGTACCAACCAGCTCATGGCAGGGCTGAGCTCAATTGCCAATTCATGTCTTTTTCACGTGTCGTCTTCAGTGATAATCAGTCAGTTACGGTTCATAGAAAGATGAAGGATATCACAAATTATCATCGTTTCGTGCACTGCAAACGGATGTTTAAATCTAAGGCTTGTCAAGGTTTCATTCAGTTTGCGCTTGAAAGAATCAATTATGGTGGCAGAAACAACATTCCACACTCTGAGGGCAAATGAATGACCCAGGCATTCTAGTCGACATTTTCAGAGCACTATTTTGAATGAGTGCCCTCTAAGATGACTGTTGGGTGACTGGGCGAGCACTGAATGACATGGGTGATCAGGGCTCTGCATTATTTGATACACCAAAATCAAATCACCTCCAATTTGGCGATACTGTATGGAGTACAGCCCCAATGATTCCAGTCTTTCCACATAAGTCCTGAAATGCAGTCCCTTGACCATTTTGGTGGCCATTCTTCGTGGATGTTCCGGTATCTTATGGTTACAGCGTTACAGCCATGGATTCCACGCTTGAATTGCATACTCCATGCAGGCTGATAGCAAACGCGGGAACAGCGTAGGGTTAAATTTGATAGATACTCTCCTTAGCGAAACAACTCGCCCTGGAGCAGTTTAAAGTACAACTTCGGTTGTCTTGAACACTGACACCGAGATCCTTCTCATTCGAGACGTACGGAAGTTGTTGATATCTCATGAAGTACGGAAACCGAGTTTTGTGGCGAAGGGACACGATCATACATTTTGGTGCATTAAATTCGATGTCGTTTTCGATCGACCATTGATAAGCAGCATTAGGTGTTCTCTGAAGTGTTCGCGAGCCCTCGGATTCTGTCTCTGTTCCATATTTTTGCATCGCCTGCAAACGTTAACGTTTGTGGTCCCAGAACGTCCGTCAGGTCGTTCATGGTCGTTCATAGAAAAAGTCGAGGGCCAAACACGGATCCCTGTGGAAGTCCTCCTGCTACACTGATAGGTATATATATGTTCAACACGTAACCGATTACAGGGAGCTGGTAAATGTGCCACAACATATGAACAGAAAGAAATTTGAAGAATTCGTTCATGGGTTGTGTAGGCGTGTTACTTCCCGATTGCCCCTACCGATTAAGGGGAAAGCCTCGGAGTCCCCACCCGAAGCCTTTGGCTAGAAAGCCGGACCTGCAAGACAACAGAACGGAGCTCAGAGTCCGCAGTCCGTTGGGGGCTAGTGTCCAGTTAATTGGATCATATACCCTTTGGACGTCCAATATGCCCAATACACCTCGATGACCAATCGAGACAGTGACCACTGACGCGACCGGGAAGGTGTGTATGTGGTTCTTAGGCCTCTTCTTGGTTGGTCTGGAATCAGGGTTTTTAGCCAGCTCCCCTAAGTGAACAGCCAATGGTTCACCAACCCGGTTATAGCTCCGGATATCGGCTTTTCATCCTCTCATTTTAGTGGGAAAACACCTCCACTACGAGAGGGCAGTGAATAGGGCTTCCTCAGCAGAGGCTGTTTGAGACGCTTGGTTGTATGGGGGCATTTCGTGAGGTGCAAGGGCAGGGTGACCAGCAGAAACCCTAGACAACCACCCCGACCATACTGAGGCTCTCGAAGGCGCTGATAGGATCAGAAAGTGACCAAAAAACCCGAACTGCCATAATGCGTTGTCGAAGAAATTTTTCTATCCAGTACAAGTCCCCGAATTCCATAGTCGTATAGTTTTCTCAGCGGTATTTGTGGTTCACTTCTTCGAATGCTTTGGAGAAGTCGAGGTACACTACTTCCACTTCCATGTAATCAGCTACTTTTTGTCCATTCTTCTCGGGCCAGAAGCAGCTTAGAGGTACACGATCGCCTGGGACTCAATCCATGTTGAGCAGGGGATAAAACGTATTTTTCCCATTGAATCATCACATTGTCTGCAGCAGTGGATTCCATGACTACGGGGAGGAGGGTAACGGGGCGATGGTTAGCTGGGTCACTATGACCGTCACCCTTGTATATTGGAGAAATGATTCTTTCGTATTTGACTCACAATTACTTGTGAGTAGTAGTGTAGAATAATTAATTTTTATTGATTTGAGCTGACTATCCTTCGGACTTCACCTTCACGCACAATCTTCAGTTCATCGATTGAACCATACACCCGGAAGCACTAGACTAGAGCGAAACTCGGGTCTAATGCTTCCGATTGTATGGTTCAATCGATGAACTGAGAATTGTGCGTGAAGGTGAAGTCCGAAGGATAGTCAGCTCAAATCAATAAAAAAATTATTCTTTGTTTCCATTTTTTGGGAGCACAATTTTGTCGAACACTAGTTGGAATAGTTCACTTATTGATTGAGCTATATTTTTTCCAGGTTGATAAGGGTTTGTGGATGGATGCAATCTATCCCCGAACATGGGGTCCTTTTCAAACACTGAAGTTTCGATGCTATCATTTCTGGGAAAAATCAATTGTGGTGGGCGTTATATGTGGTATATCCTCAAGTAACAAAGATAGTTGTAGTTCGGTGTCCGCAAGTGTGATGAGCACTTGAGCCTACTGACGTTTTAACATTTCAGCTGCCTCCTTTATTGTGACTGAAACACGTTCTGCCAGTCTTAGCGCTGGAACGCCAGATTCTACTTTTCTGGTGGCATTTATGTGTTTGCACAACAGCTTGGGATTGGATATAAACCTGCGCATCAGCGTTTCTTGGTACATTACCTTGTATTCTCGTGCCAACTTGGTGCAGTGTTTTCGAAGTAGACAGTGGGTTTACCATGGTTTGTTGCAAGGAAATCGTTTCTAAGCTCTCCATGAGATACTTCTCGGCCTAATCCACTTCTTTTTCGACTTCGAATTACTGATTTTTGATCAGTTGAGTAGGTAATGTGTTTGCCCTTGCACACGCCCTTCACCATTCCCGTCAGGTGATTCGTAAATTCTTCCCAGGATACCAGGGTATCACATTGTTCGTTGGTAAATTTCCATTGAAAATCTCGCTAAAATTTTAAGTTTGGTGTGGTCAACAAACATACAGGAGATAACCGTAGAATTATGCGGTACGGATGCATAGCAAATGTAGTCAAACGTCAACGTCAGCATGATCACTACGCCTCCTAATGCAGTTGCCGTGGAAGTCGGTTCCACCATCAGTTTTTCGTTAGCTAACACCAAGTTTATAGCCGACGATGACTGGCTGGCTCCTTCACAAATTGTAAAGTGGATAGGATTCCATGAGCTGAGCGAGTCGCCTCTCAAGCGGTTGTGGAGAGATCACTGATTTAGCTAGGTTTGGGCAATTGAAGTCGCTCAACGTGCATGAAATCCAGTGACAGAATGTGGTACATGGTTTGCACTGGTGTCTCAGCTAATTCTTGGTAAGAACGGCTAGAAGAATGTCGACAATTCCGAATGGCTGCCATGTATGCAACCCATCCCCGTGGATTCCTCCATGACTCAAACAATCTGTAGCGTTATCTATTCGCTGTCACTGTGTCGTTTCTCTTTTGTTTTCTTCAGATTGGGCGAAAGCTCATCACATCCAATCCATGTCCGATTTGTCGAGATGAATATTTGGTGATTGATTATCGAGTGAGTTTAACCTATCTGCTTCGTCCCGTGCGAGTCCACTTTCTGGTGAACTTTTTCAAGGCCTACTTTGATCTTAATTTCCTCTAGGGAACTGTATGTCTCAGTAACACTGTTGTTAGAAATAAAAAAACTGTTCTCGCATACTGAACTCTGTCATCAGGCATCCACGAATTTAGACGCACTAATCAAGTTGTCTCGTATATTTGATTACACATCTCCATATGACGATCAGCCGAAGTGGTCAATCTCATTGTCACAAGGATCTACTGTTCACTTAGTACAAGCATTAACCTGATCCATTGGACCCGGATCGACGGACCGTGAATACCCTAATAAGATAAGGTTTAGTATTGATTCGTATAACCGCAGAACTATCACAATCACAGCCGGTAACGGGGCGAACCCCGTAATCATAAGGATCTGCTGTTCACTGGTCGAAAACGGCAACCTCAACTCTCCGAACTGGGAATGACGAAGCACACAAGGCCCCGGTGGGTTAGTTGTGATATTGAGCCGGGGAACAGCAAAGCTAGTCTGTCTATCACCGAAGTCGGGTGTCGATGGCATGATTCGAACCTCAAATCCAAAGGACTGAAAATTAAAACACCTACCCTCTACCGGCCAAGATCAATACGTGTTACGGTAGAATATCGTGTTCATCTGATTTTGAGAGTAATGGAAACTGTTTTCAGTTCATCCACAGTTTCTAACCAAATCACACACCGTAGTCTCATGCATCTTACTCCCTGCATTTGTTATTTTCGTAATACTAGTAACAATAATGAAAAATGTTATTATCACTACTGATAAAATTGCCAATGACCAGTCACAGAGCCGATCCTTTAAGTGGGCTATACCAAAAACTGTTTGAAGATACCGTGCTTCCTCTAGTGTGGAAAATGGTGTCATTTCACCAATTTACAAAGGTGGATGCCGTAGTGACCCAGCCAACTACCGACCTGTCACTCTCCTTCCAGTGTTGTCCAAAGTCATGGAATCTGTTGTTGCAGATCCGGTAATGGATCATCTGGAGAAAAATGACTTACTATCCCCAGCCCAGCACGGGTCTCGAAAAAATCGTTCATGTGTAACCAACTTGATTTTGGCTCGGGACGATTGGACTCATGCTATAGACCAAAGCAAAGGGGTGGATGTTATTTACCTGGACTTCTCTAAAGCATTTGATAGAATAAATCATCAAATACTGATACGGAAGGTGTATAGTTCTGTAATCCGTGGACTCGTACTTACCTGGACCGAGGAGTTTCTTCGCCTGCGTACCATGTCAGTTCGTGTTTCCGATTCACTTTCTGATCCAATAGATGTCAACCGTGGGGTTCCACTGGGATCTGTACTAGGCCCACGTCTTTTCCTTTCCTTTATAAATGATCTTCCAGACGTTCTCGGACCACAACATCTGCTGTTTGCAGACGATGCTAAAATATGGAGGACAATAACAAAACCAGAAGATTCATTTGATCTCCAGAGCGCTCTTGATGAAGCCCACAGATAGCCTGTCTCCAATGATATAGAATTCAACGTTACCAAATGTAACGTTTTATCAATACGTCACAATAGTCGTTATTCCCACACTCTCGGACACGAAACTCTGCCTCATGCTTCATCCGAGAAGGATCCGGGAGTAGTCATTCGCACAGACTTGAATTGCTCCACAAACTGTTCCAGGGCATCATCCAAGGTTGGACTGCTTAAACGTGTTTTTGGATCGTTTGAGCCGGTTTTGTTTTCACGCCTGTTAGCCACATATATCCGTCCATACACCGAGTACTCAATTCAGGCCTGGAACAAATGGCTGCACCGAGGTTGTATTGTATTGTATTGTAATAACTTTTGCCAGTATGAAGCCTACATTTCAGTTAAAAATATACGGTTTGGAACAAGGGAGAACATAAAAATAACAATGAAAAAAGAGATTTAAATCGTAAAACTGTTAACAAATTCTGTGAAAACGTGTTCTTTGTTAGCAAGAATACGTGCTAATGAGGGTACTGTGTAGTTACGATAAATGTTTATTCGAGAGGGAACATAATCATATTGTGATCTAGTTGAAGGATGGGAACAACAGGAAGTTAGATCAGCTTGTAGCGAATGTGTGGAGTCGATGCGAATCTTGTGTGCAAGCTTTTCACATGCATTCAAATGACGTTCGCGTAGGTAGTTAGTTAGTTATCAACTCCTTCAGTGGGATTGAAGAGACACGGCTAATGATGGTCAATGCACGTCGAAGCAAATTAAAATCTTTCTCTCGGAGGTTGAGAAAAATAACAGGGGAACAATAAAGTAAAACAGAGAAAACAGTGGTGCACGAATTTGGAAATAATTGATTGCGGAATACGAAACTGATGTAGTTTACGGATATGAAAAGAAAGTCGTCGAAGCTTACTGACGATGTGTTGAATGTGAGAGGTCCAGCGAAGATTAGTATCAGTAAAAACGCCCAGATATTTAATACAGTTTACCCGGGATACTGGTTCGGAGCCAATCGATACGGGTTCACTTGGGACAGAAGAGCGTGACAATGTAAAGAAACATTCGAAACATTTGGAGGGATTAAGAGATAGGATAGATGTGGAGGAAAACCGTTGGATGTTATCCAAGTTGTCAGAAAATTGTGAAAGACCAGAAGAGTCGGAGATAGCCTGACACAAGACCACATCGTCCGCATATTTGAAGAGAGAAGTAGACAAGTCACTAATATACGTAGAAAATAAGTATGGAGAAAGAACTGTACCTTGGAGTACTCCAGAGCTGTTCAACAATGGTTTGGATTTCTTCCGACCTAATCTGGTACACTGAGTTCTCCCGGAGAAGTAATCAGCAAGCCAAGCTAATGACTGTCTAGGACAACCAAAGGTGTCCAGTTTATGAAGAAGAAGGGAACGAGGAATAGAATCAAAAGCAGATGAGTAGTCCAGAAACACAACGGACAGATTTCGCAGTCATTCAAGGATTTGGTAATTTTATGTGAAAGAGAGGAAACTTCGTCTAGCGTGCCTCTGGTTTATAAGCAAAGAGATCGGGAGGCGCTCGAACATCTGCAGAGAATGGCTGCCAAGATGGTCAAAGGTCTACATTGTAAGACTTATGGTGAAAGATTACAGCTATCGGGGCTATACTCGTCTCAATATAATCTAATCAGAGGCGATATGATCTTGCTGTATCGGATTTTCCAACAGCCCAACCACCCATGTAGATCTTTTTTGGTTCTATCAACCAATGTTCATTTCAGAGGGTATCCACTGAAGTTGGCGCTTCAAAAGAGCCGTCTCGACTGCAGACGCCATTCCTTTGCCGTCAGAGTGTGCAGCACATAGAACTCTCTACCACCTCACGTGGTCTGTGCCCCAACATTAGTATCTTTCAAGCGTCAGCTTGATGATGCTCTGGCAAACATTATGTTTCAACACCTAACTACATAATATATTCTCCTGTGCTCGTCAAAAACATAACATTTCTTATTTTACTTTCATCGACTAACTGTGATCTTGTAAATCGTTTTCGGAACCAAAGTGTAAACACCCTATCGGATTTGATAGGCGAAGTCTTTGTAAGTTTTTTTCCCATGATAAAAGTTTGAATTTGACTATTCTTACTGGAAAATACACGTGGAAGAGGGAACTGGACAGTTATCCTTCATCTGGCGTATCCTGGTAGAAGTCCCTAGGCTTTTGGCAGTCAGTCGGACAGTGAAAGAAAATTACTATTCAGTAAATGAGTTATTGGTTGTTTAGACGGTGCATTTTCGGCAGGTGACGAGCCCTCCAGCATGATTCGGATTAGATACCGTTACGATGGACACAAACTGTGAATTTAGTAGGAAGGTATTTCTTGCGCATGTCTGGGTCCATTCTGTTTACTATACAAAGAATGTTTCGAATGCAGAAGTCAATGCATCATTTTTATGGGCAAATGACCCGTTCCAAAATGGCAAAGTTTCTTGGGGGTTTCACCATTGGAATACGGGAGAGCAAACGCTAGTGTCCATTCAATCGGATTTCGTATCCCTAACATGCTATTCATACGCATTGCTGGCCTTACCAACCAGTCGAACAGATGATGATAGCTATCAAGCGGGCGTCCCCTTTTTCAAAATTCCAGTCCGTGCTCGTCGGAGCCAGTTTGTCTCACCGGCAATTCACTCGGTTGGTGCTTCATTTAAACTCGAATTTATCCGGACACAGCATGCGAAGCATCTATCCGAGCTGTCTTTTTGTTTGTTTACAGAACACGCAATTGCTGTCACAATTCATCAATCCGATTTCTTCGGATATATTTGAACCATCCACTACCGGTATGTGATCTTTGGTATTCGGTTTTCTTCATTAATATTTTATTTTCATGTCGGTAGAATAACACTGTCGGGAATAGACCACGGTCCAATACAATGCGCAGCTAGGAGTATCTTTGACGGAACGAAGTACAGATGATGCATGCCTAACGGGAATCGACTTGTTCGCACAAAGTCTCGCTGTCATTTCGGTTCGAAAGAGCGAACACGATTTTTTTTTCGAATAGGCCGGCCACAGGGGGTTTGTTGTTCAACATGACGAGCGAGAGGTGTGATCAAATTTCATGTTGGTAACGGGATTCGGACACAAACTAAACTGTCAATGACTCACAGTGTTTGGGTCGTAAGGTTTGCAGTATTGTTATTTTTGTTGTCGCGTTGGCACCATGCTTGCCTGTGTGGCTGTTTTTCATCAGAACTCTTGTGTGATGAACAGCAGACGGGGTGAAACCCCATAATCACGAGGACGTACTGTTCACTCGTTAGAACCCTGGAAACCATCTGAAATCCCGGTAGGTTAGATGTGATATTGAATTGGACAACAGCGAACCTGTCTATCACTGAAGTTGAGTGATAAGGTGGCAAGGTTCAAACTTCTGACTTTACGGTCCAGGGCCCGTCGGTGGAGCTTTCGTTTCTCGCAAGTCATCTTTGTGTTCTCGGTTATTCAATGACAAACCGGGAGAAAGCTTATCATAGGTGCATACAGACTATCCGCAATGGCACTCCGTTTCAAACAGAACACGTACAAACATATCGGAACATAGGAACAGAGCACTCATCGTCCTTCCTCCGTCAGTTCCTTCATTTAGACACTATGGGGCCAGACATCTGTTAAATGTTATGATCATCGTCGCAGTTCTTCATCGAACCCAGGTTCCTGTAGGCTTTATACTTATATACATATATATGAATCATTTACAATTGAACATTTTTCCATTGTAATAGTTTCATCCAATCCCGGTTTCGATTCGCTTATTCGTATTCTGTTGTCTAATTTTTTAACTGATATCCGTGCCGCGATTTCGTCTTTACAGGACTTTGTCAACATCAGCACAAAAAGTTGCTTGTGGAAATCGAGAAAGCTCGGGATGTGGGTGAGTGTTAACCAATCTATCGTCTTGGACAGTTTTTGTGTTTGTGTGCAAAGACTGTGGTTAACACCGCATCTCCGGAACAGCTCTTGTAGTTCTTACCAAACGAATGACATCATTCATTAGTGTTGTTTCGAGCACGTCCGGTCGGGTTTTCAACCAATGACTAACCATCCAATGAGCAGCGGTCATGTCCTACCTCTGAACCAATCAATTATCGTGCATGGTTGAATGGCATCAGCTGTTTCGATCACAAGGATCGATTGCACAGCGTTCAACAAGATGAATTGTTGAAATACTCGACTCAGTCAATCCAGGACAGTCTTTGTTCATTCACTCTCTCTCTTGTGTGTGAGAGCGTTAATAAGAGCCTTCGTTGCGCACTGCAACGTATACATTTTCCGCACAACCTAATCTGCTTATTCCTCCTGTTTGTGTAACCTCTAGTTTTTGGTGTTGTACAATTCAACTGGTACGTTCTATCGTTTGTCCCCCCTCCCGGCGTTATTTTCTTGATTTGAACTCCCCCGATAGTTTTTATTACCCACTTAAATGGGCTCAATAGCCTCTCGGATGTGCAATGCATTATGTTCGGACAAGTAGAAAAATTGGAGATTGACATGACTTTGATGTTGGTATGTTACCTTAAAAAAAAGGTTCGTTTGCGGACTACGTACACGAATAAGTAGCTGAGCTTAAAAAATCCTGATTTTCCGCATCAGTAGTCTGATTTTCTTCAAGATAAATACTTCATACACTGACTCCTCGGAAGATGGATAGAGAATAATTGGAGAAACGAATTTTACAGTGAATTAATGAAGGTTTAATCAAATATCCCATTGAATATTTCTCCCCGTACAGACACCTGTGAGTTTGTGCAATTTTCTCTGTTCATATATATATATATATATATATATATATATATATATATATATGTGTGTGTGTGTGTGTGTGTGTGTGTGTGTGTGTGTGTGTGTGTGT
>UZAN01045273.1:14946-24989 GCA_900618425.1 Echinostoma caproni
TTATTGAGAGAAACTTAGGTATCTAAGTTCCCTTTTACGGAATGAATAGAGCAAATGTGTAAAGGTGCACAAAAACGAGTGATATATCTCAATGGATCTGTCCAATAACTTTTCAAGGAGAGCACGTCAAAAGCTTCAACTTGGCGCCAATTTCGCTCCGTTTCCAGAACGTTGTCTCCTTGGGAGTATGCTGAAAGCGATGGCAACAAGCAAGGATGTCTCTTCGCCTCAGTGGTTAGAGACCCTAAGGTCCACAAGCATAAAGCACATATTCCAGAAGATTCAGTTTGGGAACAAATCCAACAATCAAGCCCGTGATTACTATATTTCACAAAATTTCGGGCTATGTTGCATTTTATTCCTGATTTTCTCGCTCTAAATACAACATACTAACTTCAGGGAACGTGTCTGATCAACATGCATTAACATTGGCGCAGGTGACCACTTTTACGGGTAGTCTGTTCCACATAGATACGACCCTGTGTGCAAAAACATTGGCTTGTACTTCTAGCCTGGCGTGGTTTTGTTGAAGTTTATAGCCATGAACTCGCGTGCTTTGCGCACAAAAAATCGTCAACAAGTTATTCAGGCTGAGCCCGATAGACCTCTGATAATTTTAAAATTGTTCATTAGATTTCTCCTCATTCGTCTACGCTCCAGCGAGAAGAGATTAAGATCTCTTAACCGCTGCTCATAGTCTTTCTCTTTGGCCCCGTCACCATTCGCGTACCTGGACGTTGCACTCTTTCTAAACAATTTACATCCCTTTTGTAATACGGTTCCCATACCTGTACACGATACTCCTTTTGTGGGCGAACAATCAATTTATAAGGCGAGCAAAAACACTTCTGGACATCTGCATGTGACAGTGGCACAACCTGAACAGCTGCATCCTAGCTTGATTGGCAGACTTTGAGTATTGAGCTGTGAGTTTGAAATCTTGGGTCATGAGAAGCCATAAATACTTCGTCTTCAGGGCCTGTTTAATGGATACCTCTCGTTGCTAAGAGCCAGCGCTTGCTTAGATTCTAAGGTAGGTCCAACCCTGTCATCTTTGCATCATCAGCAAACATGAAACATGGATTTTGAAGACTCTATGTCAAGTCATTATTAAATATAGAGAGAAGCAAGGGGCCTGGCACTGACCCTTATGGAACCCCACTTGTAACTACCCTATGTCACTCGCCTTCTCATTGCCGCACTGATTTTTAATTACCAGTAGAATAAATTCTGCTCATATTGACGCGCTTCACACACACACATACAGCACCACCATCCTGTTGTCCATTGTCTTCCCTTTGACCGTGTAATGCTGATTTCATCCCCTCATTGATCCGTGCCTATGACTGTTCTCCACGCCGTTTACACATACGCACGCACTGTTAGTATGTTTGCCCCATTACGTTGACCTCTGTCGGTCTCACCCGTCTCATCAATCCGTGCCCATGATCGACCGACTCTGACACTTGTGTACACACACGCACGTACACACCTACACCAACTCATCGCACTGTCCCGTCACGACGGGCCCTGATGACACATTTTCACCCACTTTGTTGTGATTTGTTCCCTCTAGGTCGCTTTTCACTATTGACCATCACGGATTCATGTGACCCTGTTCGACATTTTTCGGTGTATTGGTTCTATTGTCATCGCACTGCGCGCCTGCTTGCTCTCAGTTCTTTCTTGTCGAATTACTGGCTTCACAAATTCCGGTGTTTTTAACCGGCTAGTGCCACAGTTTGAGGGTTGCATATTTTCACTATTGTAAACTGTATTTCAGTACCGCATTTGTAGAAGAAACCTATTTTGTTGAAAGACACCGTCTTCCGGGTTTTTTTGCTCGTCACTCTACGTGGATCGTTGTAGCCTATGAAGTCAACATAACCTGTGTCCTGTATGGCTTAACAAACCCTCGTCTATAGTACACTTCTTCAGTTCTTCAGTTTAAAAACTCTACAAGTGGAATTGACAACCCGTGGTGAACGTCTCTTCAGACTACAGCATCCAATTACCAACTTCTATCAGAATTTTCGTTTGCCTCTCGCTGTGACTCTTCCCGTTCCCCTGCTCAGATGGGTATCGTCCCAGACTGCCGAGTTTCACCTTCTTATTCCAGATGCGTTTGGCTTGGGCGTTTACACCCGCAATGGATAATGTGGCACGGGCAACGAACGTTGGGCGCAGCTGCATCCACCGCTTTGACTACACGCGTCCGCATTCCGGACCAAGTTTAGGGATGCACCCCATGTCTCACCTACAAGGTATTTTAAGGTTGGGCGCTTAGCGTATAATCAGTCGCATATCAAAGCAGCCAACGTCTAAATAACCTAAATAACCCAAATCATCCACCACTGATCGAAGCCGTCGAAAGTGTCCTATCTGAAGTCAACTGAGTCACACCGTATAGTAAATACATATTCTTTGACATAAACATATGTATATACTTTGACAGATGCTTCAACTCTGTTCTGTTTCATGCGATCCGTTCTTGTACCTGTTTCCATCCTTTCCCGTACATTGATCCACCGATCGTCTCTCCTTATTTCACTTTTTGGTCGCCATACGTCACCACACGTCGCTCGCCGAATGTTGGATCTGGGAATTTTGGTCCGCGAAACTTTTAAGCCAGGTGATCAATGCCTGTCCGCCGCACAAAAAGCAAGGGCGCAATTGTTCCAGCTTGAGGCGGCTTTGTCGTCAAGGAAGGCTGAGGTTTTCCTACCTCTATATAGGACCATAGTAAGACTGCAGTTGGAATACTGCGTGCAGGCTTGGGCGCCTTACTTGAAGAAGGATATCATTGTCATTGAGAGGGTTCAACGGTTAGCTACTAGGATGATTGCGGGGATGAGGGGTAAGTCATATGGGGAGAGGTTAGATTCCCTAGGGCCTTTCTCCATGGAGAGGAGACGCCTGAGAGGCGACATTATTGAGACCTTCAGAATAAAGAAGGGGCCGACTGAGCTAGAGGTGGACAGCCTGTTTACCCGAGCACCGCTCGAGTCAACAAGGGGACATCATCTGAAGCTAATGAAGCCCAGAAGCCGACTCAACCTTCAACACAACTTCTTCAAAATTAGAGTGACAGACGAGTGCGACCAACTACCATCGTCACTGCTAAACTGTAGGACAGTCGAGGAGTTCAAAAGGCAATTAGATGGGGTGTGGATCAGCATCTATCCCGAGATTTAGTAGAGTGCTACTATTGAGCGTAGATGTTCCTTGCTGCCCATTCTCGAATAACCTCCCATTTCAGATACGGACCCCATAAGGGAGGCTGTTCCAAACAAAGAAATCGGCTGTGATCAAACGGTCGACAAGAAGTCGAAGCTCCGGAAGAACGTGGTTCCGGCTGGAGGAAACATCTGGACGCTCGGTTGGCGAAAGCCTTTATCGTCCTGTGCCACCTGACCTAGCCTGACCAAACATTTCACATTTCTGGTATAACGATCCCTGTTTTGGCCCATTCCCACTGACATGTGTAATATGGAGGAAATGACCCCACATCTGAATCCGATCGAAATACACTAGCAGGAGGCTGACTCCGGGAAACGCAGTCCGAAATCTTGCAACACTAGCCTCGTTCCAAAAAGCCGAACAACCTCTGGCCACTAACTGATGGTCTCAATGCACATGTAGGACACAATCCTCGCAGTAAGTTCTCCGTGGAGGGGGATTCCAGTCACCTGCAAGACAGAGAAAACACAAAAAGCATCCATGAACCAAATGGGTCCAGTGAGACATGCACACTACTCACACCAAATTCAAAATGGCCGCGCCCGTGCTTTCACTACACATGCTCTGTTAAAGCACTCCACTATCCTAACAATTTTTCTCAGCAACCGTGTCCGCTTTGTTCAATCCAGTTCAGTTGGTATCCTGGACCGTGGCGGCAATTGTCAGAGCGTCCGGGTTCATGCACTAGTGAGCGCCTTGGATACCCCGGTGCTGCGACAAGAGGAGAAATGAATTCCTCTTCTGTTAGAATAGGGTAGGCAGACTCGGATTTCGTGACCTGCAGACACTGATTTCACTTCGTGCGTGAAGGGTCATAGTCGTTATCTGTAAGCCACTTAGTGGTCCAGCAACTAATTCACAGAAGAGATAGGCCTGCAAAGTCCAAGGTTCGAGTGGGGGATTCAAGAGGGAAATTGTTCTAGGGAGTGGTATACGAGTAATTGGGAAAGAAGAAGTAGAAGCAGAGATAATATAAGCAACGAGAGGGCGACAACGTTAGCGGTGAGTAAATATCCCTTGACATTGGGGGGAGATATAAAATCAGCTGAGCGCCTTCATTGCGATCCCGCTCGGTGGCTCAGTCAGTCAGCTACGCTGGACTCAGATATTTGCTCCAATACGCCATCAAGTCGGTGTTTGAGCTCACGACTGACGTGGCCTCTATCACCTCCTCTGGGAGTTTATTTCAATCGTTTACCACTCTTTCTGTAACGAACTGTGCTCGGAGTGTCGTCCTGACACGGTTCTTTTTTAACTTGAGGCTATGATCTCTCAAGTTTTGATGTTCACTAAGAGGCAGTAGCGGTTGCTTGTTTATGCTGACAAAGCCTTTGAGGATTTTGAAAGCCTTAATGAGCTCCCCCTCTTCTTCTTCTCCGTTCGAGAGAGAAAAGGTTCAACTGATGCAGTCTTTCGTCATCTGACTTCCCCTTTAGGTCAGGAAATCAAGTAATGAACCGCCTCTAGACCTGCTCTAGCACCATTATGTCCCTGACCATTTGGGATCTCCAGGCCTGACCACAACATTCTAAGTGCGGCTGCACAAATTCCTTTTACAGTGGGGGTAGCATCTCTGGTTTCCTTGAGCTCACTGCTCGACGCAGCTAATAAAGAGCCCTTGATGATGTTAGGGCAGCCTTTTCACACTGCGCTCGAGGCTGGAAGTCTGACTGGATTCCCACTCCAAGGTCCTTGGTGGCGGCCTTTGTTGGTACAGCGGTTGCACCGCTTCCTATCCCTAACTCCCGCACAATGTGCTTGGTGCCTGCAGCCAAGGGGTGGACGCACGTTTGCACGTTGAGTGGCAAGTCCCACTCGGTTTCCTATTGTTGGACCATATCCAGGTCGTTTTGCAGTGATGCGTTAACCGGATCAACGATTTTTACGTCATCAGAGAACTTAAAGCACTTGTTTTCCAAGTTCTGTTAGACTACATCTACGGAGAGTAGGAATATTAGAGGCCCGAGGACTGACCCTTGAGGTACTCCACTATGCATATGCCCTTCCTCTGACACTTCCTCCCCGACACACCCTGACTGTCCTTCTAAGCAGGCTTGCCTTGATCCACGCCACTATTTGGTTTGATGAGCCGAACCACTGAAGCTTGAATAACAATAATGGATGATTTGCTGAATCAAAAGCCTGAAAATTTAAGTAGATTACCTCGACCTTTTCTCCCCCGTCGATTATCCGCGTGACTTCCTCCAAGAAGAAGGTTCGATAAACAAGACGACTGTGGATGAGGAAGCTGACTTGTTAGATTTACTGGAAGCCGTAGGCGAAGCAGCTGATAACATAGTCATAATGGGGTACTTTAAGGCACCAGAAGTAAACTAGCAGGACGAATGGGCTCCTCCATTATCCTTCGAGGGACGCCTGTGTATCTACGGGATCGAAACCTAATTCAGCATGTACTGCAGCCCACGAGATGGAAAGCCGGATGCACAGCAGGACTGCTTGACTTGGTCATAACCAAGTGCCCAAATGACGTAAGAGGCCTAGTACTGAGAGCGCCAATGGGACGCAGCAACTACGCAGTAGTACGCTTTGATGTATCATCTACGCCGGACAACCCACCAGATAAGAAACACAGGTCCTTTAGAAGAATGGACATTCGACGGCTGTTGGACAAGTTCGCCACCTTAAGCTGGGGTAAGCAGAGACAGAGATAAGGAACTATGGGGAGCTATAAAGGGCAATCTTACTGATCTTACGCAGAAATTTGCACCATTGCGGAAAATTAGAAGGCAAGGAAGACCCCCGAGGTGGACGAGGGGAGTAGGCAAGGCCCAATGACGGGCACATGCTGCATAGGCACTTTTCAGAAAAACGGGGGGCCATATAAGGCTTCTATGGTATAGAAGGGCTACTGATGCTACGCGAGTATGTCAAAGTCAAAGTCGAAGTTTTATTATGGGAAATACTTACAAGCGGTTGCTTCTCTAGTCCCATAGGATTTGGCACAGATGAATCGGTTCACAGTACATACAAAGTAGATGAATATCACAATGTCACAATTTGTCCTTGTTTCGTGCACTTCTACGGATGTTGAAATTTAAAACTTTTCAAAGCTTCATCCAGATTGTACTTGAATGAATCAATTGTTGGTGCAGAGACAACGTGTGGTGGTAGAGAATTCCAAATAATACACACTCTGAGGGCGAATGAATGCCGCCGAGTCGAATGTCAGATGAAGTATGTAAATTGTCTCGCACTTAGGGCCAAAACCTGCTCGAAGGCGTACTACAACTACGCCCACTTTAAAGCGGCTCTCAGGTCAGCAGTGAGCTACGTGGGAGACGAAAACAGACAGCATGCTGAGGACGACGCAGAGAAAGCGGGGATCTTGAACAGATTCTTCGAGAAGGTGCATCAGGCGGTTGAGGGATCTACAACAGCTCTCCCAACTGCCCGAGTTCCGGAGATGGAGGAGCCACTGTTTCACCCGGAGGAGATAAAGGTAGTGCTGGAGGGACTACAAAGGCACAAGTCTACAGAATCTGATGGCATCTACTCGGAGATTAAGAAACCTCTAGCGTTCGTCTTGAGTGAACCACTTGCGAGACTATACAGTCTGTCATTTGGGAGTAAAACGGCACCGGGAGATTGGAAAGTAGCTGAAGTGGTCCCTGAATGTCAACCGAACATCTCCATCCGTATACTTCTGACTCTCGGCAAGCCCACTTCTGGGTCCAGCATTGCACACCTTTATATAGCCTCTTTGGCCTTCCTCCGACAGTAGTTTAGCAAAACAGAAACCTTTGCTCTGCATCGTCGGTTTTACATTCAACAAAATTCTCATATTGATGAATGATTTGGCAATATTGTTCGGGATTACCATCGAAAGGTGTCAGTTCAACTCTTGGCAAATGGACGTTTACATGGGCATACGTTTTTTGCTGAGGGACGAATTCTTTATTCGGAGAGAAGCCACGGTGTGCAGTCTCAGCTCGAGGTGATGTTGTGCCGTTGAAGTCGGGTTTTTCACGTTTGGCCTGTTCTATCTGCTGTCTAGCTAATCTCAACTCATGCTCTAACTCAGAAACCCGCAATCTAAATATATCAATATCCTTATTATCTGAATCTACACATGAAACAGCACTGACAGGACTAACAGATCTAACTTTTTCTGGAGAAGCAAAATGACCCACAGCCCCCCCCCGTGACTTACCGGGTTACTTCCTGTTGGGTTCCTGTTTTTTCGGTTCCTCGTCTGGGCATCTTCGAATTAGTTTTCTCGTTTGATTCCAATTTGAGTACTGCACGTCAACCAATTCACACCTGTGTGACGCATAGCCGAACCGATATGAATCACGAAGTAAAAACACAATTGATCCGCAATGTTCTACGGTACTGAATTAACGAAATCATTACAAATGTACAATAAAGCAAACCTCAAATATGCGAACTCAAGCAAGCGAGCCAAATAAGATGTCCAGAGAGGGGCAAACAGTCGTTCACGTTCTCAAACCACGTAAAATTCAAATGTTCCGGGCATCGAAATTAACAGACAAATAATGATGTATGGTGTTTGTGATCGAGAAATGTCATTATGAGAGCAACACACAGATAAAGTTATTTTACCATAAATCATTATGGGTTCGGAAGGATTTTCAAAAACTTCAGCATGAAATACAGTCCCCATACATAATGAGGGCTGCACCGAGGAACCGAAAACCTATAGCCTGGTCAGCCTCACACCGGTCTCACTGAAGTTAATGTAAGGAATATTGAGACACAGGATGGTGCAGCACCTAGTAACTCGCGATTGGATATCGGGCAAGTAAGATGGCTTTGTTAAGGGGAAGTCGTGCTTAAAGAAGCCACTAGCATTGCTTGATGAGATTACGGCCAGACTAGATTGAAGACACGCAGTAGAAGTATGCTAGATTGACTTTCAGAATCCATTCCATTCCGTGAACTATCCTCTTCTAGTGCGAAAAATACAAGCACTCGGCTTTAGCCCCGGCATCGTTTGGCGGATCGATAAATACCTCAGGGGGAAAACCTTCCATGGTAAGGTGGATGGGGCAAGGTCGGGTAGAGAAGCAGCGTGCAGTGGAGCCCCACAGGGATCGGTATTACGGCCGCTACTTTTAATCATCTACATTAACGACCTGCCACAAGAACTGGTCGGGCCGTGTTTTGTGTTTGCCGATGATGTTTCGCACTGTCGTTCTCGTTATGGAAACTGTAAGGATGTTTACCAGTATACATTAATATGTACATTAATAAGCACAACACTGCAAGTATGTAGGTAAGTATGGGTATCGATGTGTGCATGTTTGCGTATTATTGAACGTATTTGTGGCTGTAGGTACAAGCACGTCGGGTGGTATGAAAAATGTGACACGCAAATACGGGCGAGGGTTATCAAGAGTAGGCTAAGGTGACGAAGACCTTTGCTTTAGACAGCACGAAATCCTGATCCTTGGAGGAATGGAAATTCAGGAGCAAAGGACGCACCTCTATGGCGCAGTTGTTCCCTGGGGGGGTCCATTTACCCGCTATATGCTTCTATTTATTTTTTGATTGATACACTCATTATACAAATTGAACCCTATTGAATTTAATCGCACCAGGACAATGCAGTTTTCTCACGCCCATACCATGTTTTCTATCCATCCTATTTTCGTGACTGATTGCCTACTTATTTTTTGTTTGAAACACCATTTACAACATGAACCTCGAAGGTGTAACCCATTTCTTCACAACACTCATCCATTTACACACACACACTATCCCCGCATGCTGAACCTGATTTCATTTGTAAACACGAACAACAATAACGCCGTCCACATGTATCCCCTATTTACACATCGAGACTTTAGCTGTAATGATAGACATTTGACCCTCTGCTATAAACTATCGTGTGACTGACTGCAAGCTTGCTGATACAGAGGGTAGATCTCGACGAAGGAAAGTGCAAGTCATTGGAGGTTAAGAACGACGAGTGCAACAAAGATGGAACAGTTCTTAGGTATAAGCACTGACAGCAAGGACTAGGTAGGTAAATAGATCTGCAAGAATCACTGACCTGCGCTAACACTTTGACTCAGACCAGCACAGGAAGGATTTTGGCGGCCGGTGCATTTAACGTTGATTGTTTGAAAATACTTCCCAACTCACAATGATTACATTTGACGTAACTCTGTTGTTGCGTTGCTTGTTTATTGACGTATCCTCACTCACAAACACCCACGCAGTTGTTTATCTGTTGACTCGATACCCGCCACCTTTCATTTTGGCGTGGATAGAGAACGTGATCGAGATGTTGGCTTTTGTTGGACATCCTATTTGGTTCTCGATTACTTGAGTGCTTTTGGTCGCATATTTGAGGTTTGCTTTGTTGTAAACTTTGAAATGTTTTTTAATTTAGTACCATATAATATTATGGATCAATCGTGTTTTATTTTCCTACTCGTATCGGTTTCGGCTACGCGTCATTCAAGTGCGAATTGGTTGACGTACACCGGCNCAGCTGGTTCAAACCGCAAAACCGCTCTCACTGGCCGTTTGGTCAGTTTTCCAACTCGTTTTGTGTAATGCTTCAATTACTAACACATTTTTCTACACACAAAAAGACAAAAACAAAAATACTTGTTACAATATTTTTCACGTATATACCTGTTTATATATGCAGAAACAAAACAAAAAAACAATTTTTGCCTACCAAAGGCGTACTGTCTATTGGTTCATTTGTTTTGCGTTACCGCAACCGTACTCAGTTTGTTTTGTTTTGCTTACCCTGTAGAGCTAAAAACGTTTTTATTCCTCAGGGTCTCGTAAGCTTAAGCTTTTCC
>UZAN01045274.1:0-17493 GCA_900618425.1 Echinostoma caproni
TGATGATGCACTGGCAATCATTGCTTTTCAACACCCAACTACATAATATATTCTCCTGTGCACGTAAAAAACATTACCTTACTACTGTAATTTCAAGAATGTACTGTGTGTGACATTGTGAATCGTGTTCCGAACCAAAGTGTAAACACCCTATGGGATTTGAAAAAGCGAAGTCTTTGTAAGTTATATCCCATAATAAAAATTTGAATTTGAATTTGAATTTGGGTCCAGATTTGGCGAGTCAAAGGCTATGGTTATGTATACCTCAAGAACAGTAACCTACCTAGATCTGAACAACCTGGTAGTATCGTGCAAATGAGCAAATCATGGTTACTTTCCCTCTCTATAAAGATCGTTTGTTTGGTGATTTTCGATTTCTGTGCATGCATATAGTTCCATTGCTTCATCGTTATGTCCCTCACCTTTAAACAAGTAAATCCCTTCTGACCCTCTCTCCTATCTGATTGGATCACCTTTCGCCATTTGCGCCGCTTGGAATCCCTCAACCTGACACGAGACTGTCTGTACTCTTTTTAATCCTCTCGTTGTCACACCTAGTCTATCCGTGTGGTGATGGAACGCCTGCTGTGCAGTCGAAGTTCACTGTGCTTGCTAAATACTGGAGACTGTAAACAAGGTGTGGTTTCTCGCTCGGGTTAGCTGGGCAAGCACCTGGTCCCTTGCTGAAGCTGAACCGTCCAACCGATCGATAAGTGAACCCGATAGATCGTGTGATTTTCGGGTTGGCCTAAGAGGATAGGTTCTGAAACCAATGCCGTTTAAGTGTTGGTAGAGAATCATCACAGGAGATTCGGATGTGGAGCGACGCGTCACATAGGAAATTGTGAATGGAAAAGGTTCAAGCAATGTTAAAACTGAGCCAACGCTTGACTCATCTAAGCTACACGTACTATTTTTCTAAGTGGGTTCGTTAAACGGATAATCATAGTAAAACCTTCAACTTGTCTTAATTACGGACTATAATATCCACTAATGTAGGTCTACGCAAAACTCTCCTTGGCATTTTACCAACTGGCTGTTTTCGCTCTTATGTATGGTGAGAATACACAGAACCGATAGTAACCAAGGCCGATTAATCACATGGCAGATAAATATTGACAACCACCTTTTCTTAACCTATTAGCAAGTCATACAACTAATATGACGCCTGGCACCCTGATACCAGACGTTGAAAGTGAAGATCATGACAAAATCCATAAGTTAAATTAAAATGTCCACATCTCCATAGTGCTGCTACTCATTACATGAGTGCAATTTCATTGAAACTGATTGATATTTCTCTCTGCCTGAAACACACAGAAGGCCGGTACCAAAGCGTTTGAGCAAGTTACGCTGGCTAGTGCTTGCTGCATTACAGGTATCATCAAGGGTATGCGTGTAACATCGGTAAAGGTAAAAGGATGCTAAGCTATTCACTCAGACCAAAACTCATACCGGCAAAGCGTAAATCCTGTGTGAACATTTATTATGTGTATGGCACTCAGTTTTTATGGTTCAAAAATCATTTGATAAATATCAACCGCATTGGTGACTTTGAAATTTGGTTTTGGACTCTCATTGGTTGAAAATTCCCAAGGAAGCTAATTTTTCAGTTTTACAAATGTTTTGGTTGCTGAAGACACGATTATCTGACTCAGAAGTACTCAGGACTTTGAAATATTGTTCAGACTTTTATTGAACAAGGAATATCTCTGTAGCTGCACTTTGCAAGATGTAACAGTTATCTAGGCGGAACACAGTACGGAAGGTTAACCTTTGGACCTTGGCTTACTTTCCGAAACTAAGAGAGGTAGAATGGGGTCAAAACGGGAAACACATATGAACTGGTAATACAGAGTAATACAGCTTCAAATCTACCGCATATGCTCATTTTCGACTTGCCCTTAGATAAAGTAGTTGAGTAATACAGGAACACCATGAATCTAATTCCGGATACAAACTGTATTCTTTTCCCTTGCAATTAGATAGAGACTTGAAATATGATAGCAATAGTGGTTTGAAATTAGAAATCGCTTGTTTGTCTTCCAGTAGACAGGCTCCGGACAGGTTACTAATTCAGGCTATGGGCGGAGCTTAACCCCTGAATGTGTAATCTGCAGCACGGAAGCTGTTATTTGCGTGTTGTATGACACGCTGCTACCCCCCCCCTTCAAACAACAAATAACATACTGATTCCAATATCAATACAAACTTGGGGAACAATATGGTGCATTTTGCAGCAGAATGTGAACCGCTTGGTTGAATTTGTGAATAGATCGAGAGAGCCAGAGAATTGGTCCAAAGATGCGGTTAGATCATGTTAGACCTTTGATGCGAACTTATAGAGTTCCGATAAATCAGAGCAGGATCGATCAAGTGATCTGAAAACAGCTTTAATTTGTTACCAAGAGGGGAACAGCAAAAACATACATTCAGCCATCAAGAATGAGTTTGTAGTCATCCACAGTGACTCTCTATTTTATACTGCACCCAAATTAACCTCCCAGTCCTGCAAGTTCCTCAGCCAGAAATAAGCGGATAAGCCTAAAATTCTGTGTTGTGTTTCCGTTACTGTATCCCAGCTACTTACTTGATAGATCGATGAGAACAAGAATGTTATCAAATGGTAAACTAAGGGTGCTACCAAGGTAGAAGTAATAAATAAACGAAATCTAAATGTGTTGGTAAAATCAACCCAAATGCGAGCGATTCCATTTACACGAATCAGCTATATATCACTCAGATTATGTAGATATTAATTGGGTTGATGGAAACAAATGAATGGAGTTTATAACATACAGTACTGGTATTCTAGCTGTCCTTAGGTCCACTCGTCTCGAAACTCTTATTGTCATTTGTGACAAGTTTCATTCTTAAACTCACTCGATGAATGATCTTTGTGTCAAAGTGGAACAAGATTCAGCACGTGATGATAGTCTGACTGACATTGGGGAAAAATCTCTTATTATTTACAAACCTTATTCCATCTAACTGTTCTCAAAATACCCCTGTGTGTAATATACTCAATGATGCACCACGTCCTCAGAATATAAAATTTATTTCCCACGGCTGAGATATTCACCGAGTTAGGATAAGCGTTTAGTTTGCATCATATACACACTAAACTACTGTTTTCAGTATCTTAACATCAGCTGCTTTCATCTTTGGGAACAGAAGTTAAAATCGTATAAAACATGAATTGCACAGCCATAGAATCTAAAGTACATTCTTTCATTGTTCAATTACCGGTAAATCGAACTGGACATTCGATTTATTCTCGTTGGAATAATTCAGCTATGCTTTATATTTTTATGTTCCCTCTATGCACAGTTCGATTCTGATTTTCGTAACTTGTTATCCACAAAACAAGCACATATCTAATCCGACATATATGTACTATTCTATCTGATTTGCGCGTACTTTAATGCGTTTACATCGCAACAGTGAAATGCGAAATTGGAGCGTGGACAAACTGAAGTGAGTGGAAAAATCAGCAATCCCCCAAAGGCATTTGATGCACACTTTAGTGTGTGTAAGCATACGTGTGCAATAGCAGACTGCTTCTACGATCCCCTTCAAAAGTTGATAAAACTGAAGGCTAAATCACAAAGATCCGAACTGGGAGGTATTTGCAGCATGAGAACAAAAACACGATAACAAGGTTGAAATCACTGATTATTTTACTTACGTGCAGTTTTGACTGAATCGCATGAACTACTTGGGGCATGTTGTCTGGTACCAGATCCTCTCCAAAAATGCGAGCCAATTCATTTAACCGATAACCTAATTCTATCAGATGAAAAAGTATAGTGACCGGGTCAGAGGCAATCTTTGCAATTAAGTTGTTTATACTACTTGTCAGATGAACTAATTCGTATTCCGCCGGACTATAGTGCAAGTGATCGAGTAAGGTGATCAACATGTTCGGTAGAAGCACCAAATGCTCACTTATCGCCTCACACGCACGAAAATTGCGATCTAACAATTGACGGTCCAATGCGGCCAGATCTTGCATAATCATTGTGATTGTGTCCCGAATGATCAATAGAATTTCCTGTGCTTCCGGAGTGATTTTGTTGGAATTATACACCATTTCTTTCACCGTTCCATGACGAGTAGGCATATAGTGCACGTGACGCGGAGTGACCACGCAAACTGACCGACCGCTTTCTGGTCCAGTGAGACCATCGGACTCTTTCATTTCGGCAGAATATTTCAGTTCGTAGTTTACACAAACTGGTGGAACGCTTTCGTTTGCATTCTCCCCACGCACGAATACCGCATTCTTATCAAAGTGTAAGTTGTTCGAACTTAGGCAGGCGGATTGCGGAGTTAAGATATCGGTGCTCGATCGAAGAAGGTTAGAATTCTGTAAATAAAATCGGCCCATATGTCGTGTCATTTCTTCTGGATCCGACTGAAGGGTGTTATGAGCGTATTTTGGTTCAAAACCCGCATACAGTTTGTGAAGAATGTACTTATAATTAGGCAATAACCAGGTTCGTTTCTTATGACATTGTCTTTCGATTTTTCTACGATAGCGACATTCTAAATTTTGCTTCCCTTTTTGTATTTTTTTACCAGTTATTTCCTTATTATTCGTTCCGTCCGAAACAAACCCCGTCTGAAGTAAACTTCGATGCAAAAACAGTTCCTTTTTCCTCATAAGCCTATCCCAATGAGTCATTGGTTCAAAGTGGCGAAATCTATTCGATTTGCTTCGCACAAATCCATCCAAGTGCTCTAATAGAGATCCTCTGAATCGTGGGCAACCGGTGCCAGTTTGAGGTCGTTCGAACAAAGTAGATCTATTGTAACAAGGCGGCGTGGATCGACATCGATCTATTCGTTTCCGTTCACGTATTAAAGGATCCCAGTGTACTTCGTTCACATCAGAGGCATTTACCGATATTCTGTGCTTTTTCTCACAATGCATATCAGAGTGATGATTGGGAAAATGATCACCGTCATGAGGATTCATGGGCGAAAATTGTGCGGCTGGAAACGATTTATTTACTGGTTGATCACACTGCTGACCCAAATAGTAATCCTTTTCAGTGATGAGTATATCATGTATGGATGAAGTATGTCCGTTATTGTTGCTTTCATAATTCTTCAAAGCATGTCTAGGAAAATTTGGGGAACAGGAATTGCTCAAATCCTCAACTTGGGTGGCATGTTCCGCGGGTACAATTGAAATCTGGGCATCTGGTGTGGAGTATGGTGCATTGGACTCAGAATGTTGGGTGACTTCCGGGTTTTTCATATGAACCGCATTATACCNNCCACTCTTGTGTCATTAGGTGTGGAATTCAGCTCGGAAGTGAATGTGTGGCAAACGGTACGAATCATTTTCCCACCTGGGAAATTGTCTTCGGAAAGCTGAATACCATCTAGCGTGTACTTTTTTATACTCGCGGGTGAATTGGTGTCATTTTGTGACATACTTTCCTGGTCGCAGTGTGCTGGATTTGGCAGACGTTGTAGAGAATGGTTGATGAAAATCTTTGTTTCGGAATTGGTCAAACTCTTACTACCTCCGTGGTCATCGTACGCGATCTCTGTGTCTACGTCTACCTTACATGCGGGTGAATTGGGTAAAAATGCGTTCTGATCAAGCGGTTTCAGCTCAGTTCCACAAACACAGCCGGATGTAGTTGTAGAGAGCACTAAATCATGATAAATTTCGAAATTTAGTCCATGTGATTTAGTTAATCGTTTTGCATTTGTTCCACCTAGATCGGCTTGTGATTCTCCATTCGGTTGTAACTGAATTGGATGGGTTTGTTGCTTCCCAATCCCAGCAGATATTTGTGAATCCGGCCTCTGGAAGTCTGGAGTATACAACGTTAAAATTGGAACTAATGATTCTGACTCTTCTGAGGGTAGTAATTTGCTTGGTTGTGTAGGACACGGGAGATGAGCAATAGTTGGATCTAAAGAAACTATTTGTGCACTGATCTTGGAGTGATCCACTGTTGTTGTCGATAACGGATTTGAGCATACCTCCTTTTCCGAACCAAGCCCGTCAGTTGTTATTGCGCGCAATGCGGAATTGTCATTTGCTGATTCCGTTGGTAGAACTGGTGAGCTGGGTTCACGTGTAATCAGTTCGCCACAAAGCTCCTGATTCGGTTGTTGAATTCCATCAGCGGTGAGGATGTAATTAGGAGAAACGATATTGGGTTCCAGCTTATTTGAGGCTGTTATAAATCCAGAGTCACTCTGTTCTTTCTGAGGAACTACATCTGGTGATGTTTCTTCAGATACCTCTTTAATTTGTATTGCTTCCTTTGAAACTACTGGTTGTTGGATATCCATCGCTGCATGTAGTGGAATTTCTAGTGTATCACTCTCTTTACTTAAATCGGGCCATTTCAGTGTCTCCTGAAGCTGTTTAACATTTTCGGATTCTCCTGGATTAGGATGCATATCTATACTAGTTTGTGTTTCTATCGGCTGTTTCAAGCGTTCCGATTCAGATGAAATTTGAATTTTTGGTCCCGAAATAGGATTGCTCTGGGATTCCAACGGTTCTCTAAAATCAATTATTGGTAGTGAAGTTGTATGTAATGATTGTCGTGTATTACCCGGATCGGTTTGAGTTACTGTTTGTGCTAAAATAGCAGACTGAACCTCAGATCTCTCCGGGTCGTAAGTTACGGGATAAGGAGCATTAGAAGTGTGACCCGAGATTACAATATTCCCTACGACAGACACAGACGGAGAACCTGTTTGATGGGTGACCGAGGCAGGTAGTTCTACAGTTTGTGGGGCAGACTTTTCGATTCCCCTGATAGTTTCACAGGTCGGATCGCGCGTTTCAGAGGATAGTTGATCAGAAACGAGGCTTGCGATAATTTCTTGCGATGGCAAAATATTCTCGTGACCTAAATCAGTTTGTTTTGCCACTGGTTGTTCTCTCAAGCTGCATCCAGTTGGTCGTGTGTTGATTGATTCAGAGTTGCGCTTAGTGTTTATTGGTTCTAAAATGGAGTATTTAGAAAACTCTGTATCTGGCTGATTGAAATTAGACGCATGGGAATCGTTAGATTCAACCGAGCGTGGACGACAAAGGGGTGCACATAACTGTTTATCGAGGGAGTGTGAGCTTTCGGGACGGCTACGAGTTTGTGAACGAACAGGGCTGCTCAGATCTCGTTCCTGATTTTTTGAAGATTTATTCGACTCAAAGGTTTGCGGTGGGGGATGTCGATTCTCTTGATCAGGGGAATTGACTTCTTTAGTTCTGTCCGTAATGGATGTCGTACCCGGCTTCTGTGAACCGAATCTTTCACCAGTGATTGGAGAGTCAATACGTGGATCTTGATTGCCCAAAATTAATCCATCTGATTCTTCAGATGTTACAGTTGATGGCCCTGAGCTTTTGTGCTCAAAACTTAGCCCGGATCTGTCGAACAGAACATCAGAAGATGGAGAGGATAAAGGCTGTGGCGGGACTACTCCAAGGAATTGTTGCTTACGAAAATCATATAGTGCGTAGCCGTCAGAGATGTTCCGTCGGTTCATAGATTCCACCGCACTCAACTCTCGTGCACTGCTTAGTTCACGATGCTCTTCTAGAGTCAACGGTTGATTCAGTTTGTTCACGCTAGACGGGTGAACTAACTTAGACTGTTCTTCCACGGTCTCGCTCTCGGTTTGGTCTGTAGAAATAGGTGCAGAAGATAAATCTGCTATCGGTATCTGATTTGACTGAGCAAGAGAGGGACATATTTTGGCGAAAGCCAAACATGTGCGATCCGGATCGTCGACGCGGCAAAGACAGATCATGGACTCCGGTTGTTTGGAAGGACGCCCGTCTGAAGTAACAGCATCCGGAAAGGTTCCTTTCTCGACAACTGGGACAAGTATAGGAGTGGAAGGTGAAACTTCTGGTGGCAATTTCTGTGGAGTAGGCGATTTTTCGGACATATGTTCTGTTACCGAAACTGCAGGCACATCTTGAATGGGAGTTTCCTCCATTTCCTTTAGGCTTTGAATAGCATTCTCCTCTACAGAAATATTCCTAGAATTTTCTGCTAATTCAGATTTTACCGGATTTTGTACTGGTGATAATGAGTGTGTTTTAATTTTTTTATACATGGTCGGCGTTGAGGGATCACTTTCCTTTTCCGAGAGCTGGGTATTTTCCGTAATGTTCGTTTGTGCAGCAGTAGACAAGTCCATACCACGATCAGAAATTGTGTCACGAGTACCTGGTTGTGCTGTATGTAACATGGTAGAACTTATCTGAGAAATGGGCGGCTCATGTTCCGTAGTAGTAATAGCCCTCAAAGTAGAATCAACGTCCCACACGTTAATTGGTTCTTCTAATGTTTTTCTTTGCTTAGATGATATTCTCCTTTCATTTAACGATGAACGCGATCCGGCCGGGCTGTTACCGGTCGAACCTAATGTCCGATACATGTTTGCACTCGGCACACCCGGATAATTATCCTCACCTTTTCTTGGTGGTATTGGTGGCAAGCCTTCTATATCCTCTTTAGCGGAATCAGCAGACCGATCAGCTTCGAGAACTTGATCTGCTTCAGCATTTGGTTTCAGTTCCCCACCAACTGCCGAATGTGCAGTTGGTATCAAATCTGACATTTTGGATTCTTGTTGTTTTTTCTCTCCTGAAGCTGAAGCCGATGGCTCGGCAGAAATCGTCATTTCTTCGACATCTGGGCTTGGGTGGCCTAATGGATCACGCGGGACAACATCAGCCTCATCCGTCTGTCTTACAGACATTATCAGAGTTGGGGGTTGTGGATTTTTCTCAGTTGATTGTAATACTTCTTGACTTGAATGTGTCATATTTTCATAATCCAAAATTCTGGGTGACGGATGCGATCGTGGCACTTCATTCTCCTCATGTGGCGAGGTGTAACGGTCAGGTAATGCTTCCTGCTGGTCTTCCGTGACTTTGTCATTCTGTCCCGTGGAATGATCGACGTCGCTTAATTTTAAGTGCAACTGGGACCCATCGCTAAATTTCTCCAGTGGGGCTCCTATCCCTGAATCAGGTAATTTCTCTCTGAGGATTTTATTGATTTCGTTTACATCTTGAGCACTACAGGCATGTGAAACTGCAATATTTTGAGAAAAGCCGTCTACCTCGGACTGTCGAGGTTCTACCGTGGACGGGATTGAGGCGAATGATGGTGCATCAGATCGTGTCCTAATAAATTCGTCCTCTTTCTGTTTAGAAGTAGACTGTTTTAAATAAGGAAATTCTGATTTATTTTCGGTTCCCATGAGAATTCCATCAGATTTGTGTAGTTTTTCGTATACTGGTAACTCATTGATTGGTTCTGAGTTTTTCTTCTCTGCAAACATCTGTACTCCACCTTGCGAAGAGAGTTCAGCCTCAAGTCCTGAACTGGTTACTAATCCGAAAAGTTGTTCCGATTTTCGAGGGATCGCATTTGAAACTAATTCTCGTTCGCCCTTTTCAACGGTTTGTGGAGAAATTTTCGACGGTATTTTTGGCGTTTCTGTTCCTTTTCGAGGACTTCGTTTTGGAGGCATTTTTGGGGTGGACGAAGAGGGCTTTGTTGGAGGCGGTTTAACGGGGCTGGGATCTCTTGATTCTCTGGGTGTCGGATATGGCATTACGCGAGGATCCATTTCGCTTGGTGGTTTACGTTGACTAGTCAGAGAGCCATATCTTTCTGGGAGATTAGCACGACCTATATGAATTTCATCCAAGAGGCTTCGACGTTGCCCTAGACTTGTTGGTACCGGAGGGGCACATGGCTTACCTGCAGCAGGCCGATAACCGCAAGCTGGACCGATACATCGTTGTATGTTATGATCCGATGTGCGCATAACAGGGCCATGTAATGACACGTTTGACTGAAATGGATGAAATTCTTCATAATCGCCAGGGAAGGGTCCGTTGCTTCCCCTACCTTGTTGATCTGATAAGGATGACCGAGGATGATAAATATAGGTGGTTGCAAATGGGTCTTGAGTGACCATATCACTGGTGCTGTGACGGTTAGGTACACTTTGAGAACGGGCTGGACGACATGGGCTGCCTTGCATCATCCAACCTCCTGGTTCGGAATCTGGTCGATTTGGATAGAAACACAGCTTGCCAAGACCCGAACATGGCCGATTTGTGGCGCGACATTGCGACAGGCTACAACGGGACTCCATTTGAGGAAGTAAATTGCGATCGCCAGAAAGTGAATCTAATTTGGATTCTGGTGGCTGGTGAGATGACATAAAAGGTGATTTCTGCGCAGTCAAATGTGGATCTAGTTGTTCTGTAGCTTGACGACGAGTGGGATCAGTAAACTGTTCTCTTGTTTCACTGATCATAGAACGCCCTGGGTGATACTCTTTCCGCGGAACTGATGGAGGTCGAGTTGACTTTGTGTGAAGATGATCTGGAGGAAAACCCATTGACGCTCGTCTAGTCCAATAAAAGCTTGAACATGTACGCTCTTTTGTTGTTTGAATTCGTTTTACCAAATCCATTTCTTTATTATAATGTTCTTCATACTGAATTTGACGTTCGTGCATAGAATAGCCATAGCATTTCATACCTGGAATGCTCTCAGTGACTGCAACACTGCATTCTCCTGATGGACGTCCCAGTTCACTCGCTCTATGTGCAGGTGGGCGGTTGACAGAAGCCGCTAGAGTTGAATAATCCACACTGGATGTTCGTTTAGGCCATGTTCGCGGTTCTTGAGGAGGTGGCAGGTAAGGATTTTCCGAGTCTCTGCCTGTGTCCAATGAATTAGGGGGCTCCGGTTCTTCTGATGAAACTACAAAGGAACTTTTCGAATTCATTTGTGAAATAAAATAAAATAAAACCGATCGTTCTAATGTAAGTATTGCATATCGGATGTGTGCGCCTCCGGTGGCCGGTTAAACCGGCTGCTTTGCTTATTGATTAGACTGTTCAAACTGCAAATAAAGGTCACCTAGTGGAATGTCACATGATTTTTTAGGTTTCTTGGAGTTTCAGAATGTATATTATATATTTTCAAACACGTCTGAGTTCCGACTGGGCCAAACAATGCACGACACAATAATCTTTATAAGAATAAAAATAGTCCATGGTTTACTCGAGGGCGCGATACTATTAGGCTGCCCAGGCCAGAGCAGGTGAACTTTCTTAGGGACTTCACAGCCCGAGCCTTCGGTTAACCCAAAGCCTGGCCCACAGGGCAGCGGGCCGGTGTGTACAAACTATATCCATTGAGAATCTGCTTCGAGTCCATCAGATCATATGAAAAGCCAATATACGGAGCTATAACCGGGTCTGTGAACAATTTGCGATTCACTAGCGAGATCTGCGATGGAAGTTATTGTAAGTCCTCCACCAGTTTTTAAGGTAATGCGTGGAAGGGTTGTTAAGTTTGCTTAGAATATCTACTAATACAACTTACAAAACACGACCGTTTAATTAGCCATTGTCCGTAAATCCTGTTGGGATGGATGCCGATTGATCGGTTAGCGGCTGTTTATTTATACTTTAGTTCCAACCTCCTAGGGGAGAATAGACATGTTTCTGACAGCTCTTGATACCTGAGGTAGTCGGTACGTCAGAAGTTACGACATAGTTACGTGACTTGGCAATCTACTATGAGTCACTTGAAAATTCCTACCCGAATAAGAAGGGTAAATTCTCCTGCCTTATTGAAGTAACATCACTTAAATGTCCCAAAATGTAGTGTTATAAATCCACAAGGCGGTGCTTAGTCAAGGAAATTCGCTTATTACAGATAGGATATCAATCAACAATTTGGCATATATGCAACAGACCTCTCATTTCAAACATGCGAGGAATGGAGCAGTCCGTAGTTATTATTTGAGGCGCAGCAAGTCACCCTCAGTGGTCTTGTTTATTTTTGATCGTTGAAGGAAACCGCCAAACGCACTACTTTGCATACTACTCACATATGTGAGTAGTATCTCACAACAGCAGGTTTTCCCTTACTGTATGACCCAGGATTTTTGTTACGCAATCATGGAACTGACATTTTTGCCCGTACTCACGCATACTTAGTCACTTTCTTCCGTGTTTATTGAATGAAATCGACCCAAAGTATAACATAATTACAAACGACGCGAGCTGAAGCAAGACACTGTCTGCTTAGAGGAAGTCTTACGTCCTCATGCTGTCTTCGCCGAAAAATGATCGTTTTTTCTTGAGAATGAGCGACCTGTTGTGTTTTCAATGAATCGACCGCTGGGAGTCTTTGCGCTGGTTTTCTTTGTCTCTAAGGGACTGGTAAAAAGCATTATGACCCTCAATCACAGTTTGAGTAGTTTCTTCGCATGGTTTTAGTTCCAGTATACCTAGTAAAATATTGTAATTTTGAAGCTTCCGCATCCGTTTATGAGATCATGAGTTGGCTGATCCATAGAATGATAAAATGTGACTATATACAAATGCACTTTCACTGGCCTATTACTCTGGGACTCCGTTCCAATTGTCCACTGTACCACTGCTCTAAAACATTATTACCGATAGTGAAAGTTTTATTATAAATTCGGTATCGTTGGTTAAGATTCTTGCAGATTTCTGTTTCGGGTTGCCTGTTGAATATGGCGATTAACCTGACAGAAGTTGGCCAAAAACCTTGATTCTAAGCCAATCAAGGGGAGACGAAAGAACCACACCGTCTTGATTATAGTAGTGGTCACCGGCTCGATTGGGTATCGAGGTGTATTGGGCACCTTGCATGTTCGACTCCATCCAACGGGTGTATGATCCGACGAAGGGGATAGCGGCCCTCAATGGAACGCGGTTTTCACACACCGCCCCGCTGCCTTTCGGGTCTGGCTTTGACTAGTCAACGGCTCCGGTTGCGAACTCCTCAAGGAAATACGCCTGCCTTGGTCTAAGCAACTTGATGGTATCACTCCTACAAACAAATCATGGAAATTTCTCTTCAAGAAGACTATTGTACTATGATTTATTTGGCACAACCTGGATTCAGAAGTGTGTGAAATACAGTACAATACAATGAATTAGACGAAATATTCAGTCGAAGATAGTACTCAACCTTCTACCAAACATTATTTCAACAGAAGATTTCCCCTCGGGTATGTTTACCTAAGGTAATTTGCAGTAGCTCAAGTGAATTAGTCACGGTGTCTCTGTCGTTGAAGATCCTTTTTTTTAATTTTAGTGCCTGTTAGATAAACCACTGAATATAACCTGCGGGCGAACTCACTTTTAAGGTAATTCCCCTATTGCTACAAACGTACAACACCATCTGGTCAAAACATTTCCATGATGTGTTCTCTAGCACTCGTTGTCAACACACCAAAGACCAACCAACAAGATCACCACATTCTGAGTCAAAACCTACCTTCAGTCGATAGCTAGTGCTAGCATCATGGAATGTGCATTAACAAGGGTATGTTACACGACGAATCATTTTACTGTCACAACAACCACAATAAAACAAGATTCCGCAAGACTCTTTAACGTGTCCAAATGTTCTCGGCTTAATTAAGAGGGACCACAAGGAGAGTCGCTATGCTCAGTTCATGCACTAAACCGGAACACACTCTAAAGAAACATTTTAGCTGAGACAGTGTCTGACAGGAGATTTGTATGGCGTTGGATTTTGTGATTTTGAAACACCTGAAAAAAACTTCCTTTGAATAGTAACGGAGCATACGACAACTTCTCAGTGCTTTGGGGTTTACGGTGTGGGTGTTAGGAGCACGCAGACTGTGAACACGAGTCCAACAACCGATCAGCCTTTCACATATACACGCAACTGACAGTAATCGTGTTGTCAGTATGATTGGTTCCCATCGGTGCATTTACAGTAGTTTTCGATCAAAATATCCCGTTCTTTGTGTTCATTGACGCCAAAACAACGTTCGAGTAAGTGGAAATCCATCGAGCGAGCTTCTGTTCAATTTTGACGCAAGTCGCTGGTTCTCCCCAAGGACTTTTCTGGTTCAAACTAACTCAGCTGGGTCAAGACTAATTCGTGTCCGAAATAGGGACACTGTCCACCGTCTCCTTCGATAAAAAGACATGGCAGTATTGGTTCATCATACGATTAACTGATGTCTCAATCTCGGCAAACTTACTACATGATTATGATCGGCAAAACATAGAACTAAGTGTCTCAGTGCGGTGTTTAATAAGGTCTTTGGATGAATAAATGCGCATGTGCCATGGAATTTTCTCCGGGAATTCGGATAAAGTTGATACAGACTGCAGACTGACGCCAAATGGCCATCGTTCTCTTTCTAACCCTGTGACAAATCAATACACGACCTCATACGCATATTGCTTTTCCCTTTCAGTTCCACGCATCCACAGATCAATGGTTTTCAATCCACCCAACGATTAGCATATGGCAAAATGTTCGACCTTAACATGATTCGTGCGAGCACTGTTAGTAATCACGAAAAACGATTATTTGTATTTTAATCGAAAGAATGTTGATGGCATGTTGAATTACATCTCGATAATCCCGTGACCGAATCACGACAATAAAAGCGCACGAACAAACACCTTCATAGTTACGTCACAAGAGAGGTTAATGTATTTTTCTGCTCCGCGGAAGTCAATAAACACTTGATGAATACAGGCTCTGGACTGATCGATGCGTTGGTGGTGATACATCAATACAGGTGTTGATTAGTGAAAGCCATTCGAATTTGAAGTTAATGTTTGAATACAGAATGCGACCTACACTTACACTGAGATCGACAAAGTTCAACATTCGGTTTATTACCCGCAGTATACAACTTCCAATGTGAGTGAGGATTGGAATCGCTGGTAGTTGTAATCGACCTAAAAATGAATTCAAATAAAACTATCGTCTCCTGTTTCCCTTAAAATTTGAGGGTCACTAATACCAAACGAGATGAAGTTATCAATCCATACACATATCTTTGCCGTATTCAAGTCTCACCCTAAATTTGTCTACGTTAACGGGTAGGTTAGGCAATATCTGTAAACCAATATATATATCACCCGTTCCGGCCCAACGCATCGTCAGATTCCCAAACGGCGAAGTTCGATTCTCAGTTTCACTGCTGCGACACAACCAGCAGTTAGAAAGTACCGATCATTAGCGCTGATTTATTGAAAGTGAGATGTCCAACAGCTAAGAGTACCGACTTGATATGCGCAACTAACCGCTTGTTCACAAGACTAAAGAGGAAAACACAAGTGGAACGGAAGAGACAAGTTCAGTTCAACAGAAACTAAAACAGCACAGGTAAAATATGGATAAGCAAGCGACTACTCTCGAGTGAGCTGGTGATTGTAAATCACATATTAGGGACGGGTTGTGGATGAGACGAATGGCCTTGTATTGATCCCGATCAAGAAGAGACGGAGAGATGGAAGAGGCCTCATCACAAAAATGACTGCAGTATTCAAATGTGGGGTGAATCTGAGCTTTGTAAAGCCAGAGGTGAGTGGGGGCGAATAAATATTTGGCCGGGGCTTTTAGGAGAAAGGGACATTAAAGAGAACACGATTACAACGGTCCCAAACAGATAGAAGATCACGAACAGAGTTAAGGAAGACACTGAGAGAGTAGTTACTGCTAATGTTGAAGCTAGCTGAGCCATGAGATGAATAGGATCAAATAAGAGCACAAAGCGGCGTCGCCGACAAAGTCAAGAATATGATTGAAAGTTGGGGACAGGTCATCAATGTAAATCAGGAAATGTGGATAGCAAAGAACCTTGAACGCAAGCATTCACCGATACGGAATGAAGCATGGTCCTGGGGATAGTGGACATGGTAGACAGAACTTACGAATCTCGTATTACGCGTGGCCCTTAGGTGTCTCGTTGCCCAAGGTAGACAATAACACAATTGCTTATCGCCAACGGTTATTGGTCTATCGTGGTACTGGAATATACCGAATACGTGCGTGTGGGATAATTACACAATGCAAGCAAATAAATGCAACAGCAACGCGAAAGCGTATCATGCATGTTGCATGGATTGAAACGGGAACTAGCTTATACATACAACTGAGTGGAGCCTCAAGCTCAGTACCGCAGTTAGTGACAGTCAATTCTGAATGAAACGTGAATTTAAAATATCACCGTGGATCGCTCCTTTTCTTCCTACAATCAACACCACTACAGCCCCATCCACTAGGACAGAGATGCTGCGATCGTTGCGATAGCTTGCCTTCCAGGTCACAAGTTCTGAAAGAGAAGCAAACTTCAGCCGTTCAGTGTAAGCAACACCGATATACTGAAGCAGAAAGACACCTCCTCAGAGTATTTACTCGCAATGGCTACACCTGTGACTTCATCAAAAGAAATCTAACTCAAAGAAAGAACGAAAGAAAGAAGCAACAGACGGAGAATCGGGAACAAGAACGACCCTACCATACACCAAGGATGTTTCGGAAATGACAGCAAAACTGCTCAGATCATATGGAAACCAAGTCGCCCACAAAATAGCCGCCTGTTTAACGAGACTTCTGTCTAAACTAAAGGACAGAACAATGGAGAAGGACAAGAGTAGTGCTATATACAAAATAAACTGCAAGAACTGCACAAAACACTACGTCGGACAAACTGGAAGAAAATGAAGCTGAGAATTCATCCATTAAGATGAATAAAGTGATCTTTGACCTGACTTGAAGGATCCGTGAACACCAATCGGCAGACAGGAGAAATGAACGGGTCAAGCACAACACTGTCACTTCACAAGCCCTGATGATGTCGCCTCGGCTAGTAGTGAAACGTTTGCAAACAATTTGCCAAGCTCGGCGAACAGGTGAAATGCAATAATACGATTATTTATTCACACACCTCTTAGATAAGATAGGAGATTGAATATCTCATTTTTATGAATAGTAACATCATCATTTTTTTGCTAAAGGTATCCGCTGTGTTTGGACATGAGGATGATGACGTGGCATATTTCATAGTGATATTTCCCCAGCATTGAACAATTTCTTTGCGACCGGCAGTAGGTGAATGACCCTTTGATCATAAAAAACACGTCCGGTCAATCAAACCAATCAATTGCTCAAACGCAGATATATTCAACGCTGCTGCACTGGATACGCATAGGATAACGTGGCAGCCACGAGAATGAAGGAATCGACCAGATGTTTCATATCAATTATCAATTTTAGTTGTCAAAATGAGAGAGAATATCCATACTAGTGGACGAGCTAATCGAAGCTGATTGTGTGTGAAATACCAGAGAGTGATAGTTTCATCTGTTACATCACCGACAACAAATCATATTATCGGATAGGATTTAAAGCTCATTGCCGATATCATAGTATGTTGACCAATTAGCACCTGAGTGCATTTGGACTTAGGTCACTCAAAGTCAGAACTGAATGAACAAAAGTCTCAATCACCGAGATTCCTATAAACATTTTTCTTGCTCAATAGATATCTTGAAGAACGGGATAACGGATCAAAATTTAAAAAAAACACGAAAAATAGACAGAAAAACGGTTAGAAAACTTTAGTTTTTGGTTAAACGACTTATACAACTTT
>UZAN01045274.1:18670-33139 GCA_900618425.1 Echinostoma caproni
GTATTGATGATGCTTCGTGAGAACTGTTCGTGAACATTGACTAAAACGAGGCGAATCCGAATTGAAACCAACCTTTGCGTGAGATATATGCAACTGCCATTCTTTTGCAGGTAGTTTAGATGGTCTCGTCAAATCCGCAGGCAATGAGTCCTTGCGAGTATTTAACGCATCCAGTACGTCGCTACTGCTGGTTTCCCTCCGTTGAATTAAGTTCAGGGCCCGACTGAGCTCAGTGGAATCCATTGTAGCCCAAGATGCAGCGGTGATTTTCGAATTCAGCTCTGGAAACTCAGTTCCCGAGGCCAACTCCTCGGATAGACGAGCAACATGTGTTGGGTGTGGATGTGGTGGATGGACCGTTAGTATTGAGGATCTGGCTGTTCGGTTCGGTGACACCGGTTGATTATGATCGACCTCGCTACTCATTTTACCTAGCGGGATGCGAAACTCCACATTCACCTCTTCTATTTTCCGTTCAGTCGGAATTCGCTTGCTCAAATCTTCTAGTGAGCTGCCCTGTTTTGATACACCGTGTGATGTGCTGTGCCGAGCAAATAAAGATAGGCGTTCGGCATGTATTGAATCGGATTTAACTGCACGACGAAGTAGAGCTTCGGCTGTGGTGAATTCCGGTGGAACATCTTCTAGCGAGCGCAGCTCGTCCACATCCATTTCTACTCCACACACGGACACCATGCTAGGTCTAGTCCCAGGCTCGATGGGCAATGATAAGAGTTGCCGGGATACGATTGAAGGTGAAGAAACTCTTCCCTCTTGGATATGCATCAATGGCTCTTTACAGTCGTCGTTGGAAACACTATCACTGACCTGGGCGGGCAGTTGATTCGAATTTTTCGAGGCCATTGGAATCGGAGAATGAGTGCGACGATTTTCCGTACACTGGCCTATAAACATGGTTCCAGAAGGACGGGGGGATACAGACTCCGATTCATTCGAGGGTTTTTTGCCATTTTTATCAGACGCAGAGTTCTGCAGGAACAGCAATGAAAGTCGAGGATTTTTAGATTGTTCAATGGAACTAACTTCACCGTGGCAGGATATCGTACATGGATTTTCAGTTCTACCTAGTTCGGTGGAAGTTTTCATCTCCTCTGGATTCACATCGTTATTAGATTTCGGTATGGAAGACCGTGAAACCGTACCTCGTTTCAGTTGTCGTACGTTATGTATCGAGTAAACGGGCTGAGCACGACTAAGTAGGTTCACTCCGGAATCAAGTGGATTGTACTTGATGAGCTTAGCTTGCTCAACTGGAGAGAGACATGTCCACTCTTCCATCACATGATAAACAACTAATCCAAGTAGTGCAGGAGATCGTGCAGACGAAGTGTTAAATTTCGCAGACACTTGACTAGCCAATAGGTTCACAGGTGAAACACGCTCTTTTTTATCCCGACTGCAATGCAAATGTAAAGGATTTGTGCCGAATACAGAAGAAAATGGGTGAATTTGATCATTGCAAAATAAAAGACCGGCATCGTCAGGATTTGGCCAGTAGGAATTTTCCGCTTGAGAGCAATTCTGTCCTGGTCGCACTGAGTTGGAAGACTGTGTTGACTCAACCGAAGTGAAAGAAGAAGTGTGATAATTATCCGCAGTGACGTACACATCAGACGAATGTGTTCCCCTTTCTTGGTTATATATTGTCAACTCATTACTTGGGTCGTGAAAAGCTGTAGTCCGAACAACGTCAAAAGAAGAGTCCTCGTTGTGGATGGAAGTATCGCCCGTATGTGTTCCGAATCGGCCTACATTTGACTCGAAAGTGGTAGGCAGAAGTTGAGCGGAATGAATTGTTAAATCATTCGAACAACCCAAATTACTCTGAGAACCTTGATGCGGTTGACGTGGCACTGCTGTGGAAATAACAATGATAGAAGTTACATCCGAGCTAGTCACATAAACATCCCGGATATCGTACTCAAGGTGATCTGTTTCAAGTACTCCAGAGTAGTTTGTGAATATAAACCAGAATGGTTCAAAACCAACTTCCTCGTGTAACGCATTTATCCAGGTTTGCGTTGGACACGAAAAGGATCGTCTGTAAACAGGGTCAAAGCATTGTACACCATCACTCCAGGTGTGTGATAGGGCCATGAGCTGTCATGTTGCAGGACTCAAATGTTGTGCTGCTTAACTGAGAATGTGACGTGTTCAAACAAGACCACTGTATTGATCAGTGTCATGTGATAGTTGATCGGCCTCAAAAACAGCTGACTAACTGAAGCGCATTTATCTGATCGTCGAACATTTGAGGTACAACAGTGTAATTTTCAGAAGTTGGCTTATTATACCTAGGGCGATTGATTCTTGTAGTCCTGGAAATGTTTCGGATTGTTAAGCGTGGAAGTGTATGTCGTTGTAGGCCATAAATGAGCTCGCATGTCAAATGTATGCTGCGGTCAAAGGATGACGATAGACAAATCCCAATGGAATGCTATAGTCGACCGACGGGCCAGATAAATCGAGCGCATTACTAGTAACATCATAGCGTCTTCTGACTGACTTTATTTTAAACGCGAAAAAAAACTCCATTTCAGAGCGAAATTTGTCCGAGATTGGACTTGAAGAGTAACCTGTTTACAGACATGAGTGACTAAGAACATGGGGAGGTTTCAATTACAATGAAATCATTGCATCGAAAATTTCCAAAGTGGAACCACGGAGGATTTCAAGTGCTTCCCTTTTTCCAGTTCCTTAGAGTAAAACTGGAATTATTCGACGGCTCAACACGCTAACGAAACGCCGATAGGACCGCCAGTTCGAGAGAAGTAAACGTCTTTGTGAAAGCATAATTGAAACAGATGTTTGTTGACCGTTTGATTCTAATCCATGCATGCTTTCTCATTTACCTACTTAGTTGAGATAGCAAGTGATGCTTGTGGCATGGTATTCACTTTTTGCCTAGTCCTAATATCTTAAGAATAACTACATCAATAGATGAATGGAAAAGGTTGTACTTCACGGGTTTAAAATACAAATGCAGAAAGACTTCAGTGCTTTTTGACGCTCGAGGTTGGGATGAAAATATTTTTGTCGAGACGACCAGCTCTGAGGGGTTCGGCAGTGATTGGCATTGCTTCCTTCATGGTATTTGGTTGTACATCGATGGCTATCTTGTAAAATCTGGCAGTACGCTAGTTGGAAGCACTACGCAACGCTGTGATGCCACCCGTTGATATACCTTATCGAAGAAAATTTCAACATCTTAATTCTATTCCAGTTCTAATTTCAAGTACTTTCGAAAGAGGATGTCGAGCGAAACTAACCAAGATAAGTACCCTAAACGGAGCTGAACCGTGTCACGAAGCACATAATATCATTTTATGGAAAATACCGCACCTAAACACAATTGATCTTTTCCAAGGTGGGTTTTGATGAGTTCACGAAATATGCTTTGTGTTTCGCACAACGGATGTACTCCCACCTTGATCTTTTCCGGTAAACCCATTATTCAACTGAAAAACTAACTCATTTACTTACAAGTACGTTTGCAACACATTTGTTCACGAGTCATGTGATCAAAAAAGTTTATCGTAAAACAAGTAACAAGTGACTTTGGCACATGTTGAAATGAGCATCGTGATATCGAGTGCAACTGAAAAGGTGAGACAAGGAAGATCGAGTCCGCTGTGAGATGCGGATCTGTCAGTATTCATTTGTCATACGTAAAGAATGATTCACACATCGTGCAAGATGCGAAACTGCGTTCCGGATTTCACCAACAAGGTAACAGATATAGTGATGAACAAACTACGATCAAGTGAAAGTGGGTTTAGAACCTATTATGCAAGAAGAGTTTTGCCTTATCTGCACAACTGGTTCAGAATATAAAGGTATCACGGATTCCAAGCAGTCATCTTTCTGATGAGCTTTATATGTCTGCTCTGCAATTGTTAGAGAATATATCGGCACCGACCTCTGCTTCCTATAGTTGAATGTTTTTTTCGTGAGATGCGTTAACTGAATGCTTGGAGAAACGTCAGATACGGCTCGTCATTATTGGATTGAATGCCATCATAAGCGCTGATCCAGTCTTTTTCTCTGGTCCATTGAACATCGAGATCAATGTCTTCCCTCCGGGTGCATGTTGCGAGGTCCAATATGTATGAGAGCTGTCCCGTCAGTGCTATTGTATGATACAGGGATCTAACCGTGACGAGAACAGAATAATGGCAAACTACCCGTGTTCGAAAATTGCCATGATCCGCATTACACGAGTCTGATGGGACATCTGGACAGGCAAAGTGAAATTAATCAAAGTCTATGAGGTAGTCATCGCCCCAAAATCAAGTGAGTGTTTGACCTCCAGAGAGTGTGATGATTCGGCCAGCTGTTACGAATACCACGGGTAGCTTTACCCGGTATCTGGTGTTTTCCGATAAAAGTAGTGAGTGAAATAAAGCCAAGAGTGATCAAACTAAGACCGGACATAAGGGGCGTGAAAACCCTCACCGGGGGACCCGATCACAGGTTGAGTTAGGTTTCCTGATGGGGACCTTGAATAGTTAGAGACAAAATGATGCGTCGTAAACAATGGCGCGTTTGCATCTACTCACCTTCACCGTAGATCTAGTTTACTCACTTTCTTAGCGTGAAACCCTCCGATTGACTTTCTCATCAATCGACCAAATGTGTAACCGAAAGACAATAACCAAGACCGTCAGACGACACTGCAATGCTAATGGTTGTTTAAACTGACTAGAACCGTCCCACTTGACCGAATATTTGTCATTAGTATACGCAGACATTATTTCTTACATTTACGCAAATCCTGCGGCAGTTCTTTGCATATCTTTTTTTAACGAGTACCCATTAGTTGTGGAGCACGACAATGGAATTTAACAAGGAATAAATTTGTTTCATAGAAATATCACCATCCCTGACAGATACTCTGCACAGTGCAGACAAAAATGTTCAACAAATTGTGTGCAGTCAACTAACGAAAACGTTATCTCTCCATCCCCCCCCCCCCCCCTCATCATCTAAATTCGACTGTTTTTATTCTGTTCTTTCAACCCATGGTTACTTTGGCACCGTGGCTTTAAAGATGAGTATGTATACTGTTGTCGCGGTAGGGACACCGTAAGAGCACTCATGGCCTATAGGTCCCAACAGGGACCAAACAGTAGTCTAATGCTCTTTTCACAAACATTATTGAAAATCAGTTAATGAGCTTTCTCCGTCAGACGCTCAAGTATCATCTCGGATTCCAGAACAGATGTTGGTTACGAAATAACTTCATGCCTTCATCGTTTCATTGAATAATTTCGTCATACACTAACTGCCCAAAAGACGTTTGACACTTTCGAATTCCATACGAGTTTCGACATGACAACACGGCGAACAGGCTGCACAAAGCATACAAGATTCGATCGTGTGTGAGCTCTCTTTTTCCTCCTCCATGCGCTGGAACAAACCAGCAGTTGACAAGTACACAAAACTACTGTGCACTCATCAAAATGTCGGAAAAAATTTGTTCGGCAAAAGCGCACAGTGCACATGAAACGTGGAGGGTCTTATATGAGAGAAATGCAATCCGATTATTTGTGTAAGGGATACTCCAGAAGGTTGGTCCTAGTTCTCATTGTAAAAGCTACACGCAAGTCGGACGAATGGGAAATTGTGACAACTGCAGTAAGATACACCGGGTTCAGTGTGACTTGCATCCAGCGTTCCATTGGAACTGTCACTGACAACTGTCACCAGGACCATTCTTTCAGCACAGAAGTCAAACTTCAAAAAGGCAGCAGTCTATATACATGTTGGAGTGAATTGAAACAAATAACCTGCTCTGAAATGACAATAACAGTACTGATGACGAACGTGGATAGTGCCACAATTGATCCATCACGGTTCAAAACAAAGTACCCACCAACGACTGCGCTTGAAGAACGTAGAATTGGGAAGTTCGCGCGGCACTGAGACGTAGTGATCCTAGATCACCGGTTCGCAGTGGTTCTGACCGATGAAACGGTTCATCTATCGGTCGGCTATCTACAGATCCGGAAGGCGCATTGGTTTGATCGTGTGAGGCTTCATCTGAGTCACAAAGGCCACCAAACAAGAACACACAACCGTGTCCAAAAGTACATGAGAATCCCAGACATTCAGAGGGGCCGAAGACCAAGTCTAGGAAGTGAGACCTTTTTGGTATGAGCCATTCACCAACAATAGATTGTTTATTGTCTGTGACAGATTTGTTTCGCTCGATTGGACCGAATGAAGTCATTGTTTCTGGAGGGACGTGAATAGAAAATGTATAAGCAGCTAATGGTCGTTGGGTACCAGATTGGAGTAGACTATAAAGTGAACTAGGCTGATTTGAAGGACTGGACGGTACCAGGTTGGGGCTTGTCGAATGAGACTGAGATCCGCTGATTGTTTGGGAAGGTGATAAACGAGATCCGAAGAGGCGACGTTCTTGGACGGCCAGTGCCTCCAGCTGTCTAGCCCGACGCTGTGCTGAGCGACGACTGCTCTGAATCAAATAGGATGAACCTTGAGGGGAAGGTGGAAGACTGACAGTTGTGCGATTAACTGCAGCTAGATATAAAAGGGTTGGAGAAAATAAACAGCACGATGACCGTAAGCACCCGGACATTTCAAAATTTACGAGAGGGATGTGAAATATGAGAGTGATATTGCATTAATCCAGGACAGAAAGATATTGAGTAATGAGTAATGTTTTTCTGACACTTAAACCGACAAGACAAACATTGGCACGGGTAGCACAAACTGTTCATCAAAATAAAGCCGTTCCAATTAATCAATGGAAGATGTACAATCCATGCACAGTCAGTATTAATATCTTGTTGTCATTGGGTATTTGGGAGAAAAACTGACCGACAATCGGTTACAAATTTAAGTTTCAGTCTATACAACCAGCAAGTGGACATTGTTCGGTTCTAATTTTGGTTGCTTTTTCATTATCCGTTTTTTAAAAGTACAGTAATGTTTTTTTGAAACACAGAGTGACCTCTTCCCTGATATGCCATAGACGTTGCTTTATATCCAGATAATATGTGACCTTCCCAAAACCTTGCTCACTCTCTCGAAATTGTCCGAATGTACCTTTTATCGACCATATGGAGTTTCTACGCAACCAGATTGTGCAGAATCCCACTGCCTTGTCACACTCAGTCTGTTGAATAACTTGGTAGTACACTACGGGACTCCTTCCGTTGAACCGGCCACATAAAACATTACCTAAGCAAAACATATTGTCTATTTTAGCGAATTCGTAAACTCTAGCAACACCATATTTTGCGATCCGTGTTTTCCTCCTTGCTCCAACCAACTGTCCGACTTGGTATAGCTGCAGAGACCAACTGAAGACCTGGGTCTTCACAACTGGACCTGATATGGAGCACTTAGGTTTGCGTGCAGGGCATGGTGCTTGAAACTGGGATCTTGGTTTTGTTGAAATCTGATGAGGCCTGTTCTTAGATCGCAGAGTATTGTCGACCATAAGTAAGGATCCATGAAACTGGTGTATTCCTGCGCAGAGGTTATTTGCTTCAAAGTTAGTGATGAAGTCTCTTATCTATGAGCGCTTCATACTCGTCATTTTATACTGTTCCCCCGGATTGCTTACAATGACTTCAGAAAATTGTTTCTCGGTGTAGCTACGTCTATTCGGTACGTTTCTGGAAATGTCAGTTGATAAACTGTGATTTCCACGCTAACAATGACAAGAAGTTGGCCATGAAAATTCTCAAAAAACATACAATCCTAATGCATTGACCTTTCTCAAGGTATCCATCTGCCATAACATAATGAGATGATGAATTTCTACTGAAAAGTATTCATAACCCTCAGTTTTGCATCTCTCACGATATGAGGTGTATTTTAGGAATAAAAAGCGCGTTGAACAAAAACTGAATCGGTCGACAACTCACCTTCATTTGTTTGGTTTTCATCGAAGGTACCTGGGTGCAGTTGGGTTGAAGATGGAGAGCTTTGTGGGAGCACAGACATAGTCACCGAATCGCATGAACCACCACCGGCATTGCCAATATCCGGAGTAATATCCATGATCGAAGATGACAACGAATTTGAACGAGGAACCGATTTAACTCGGGTATCTGGAGTAGCACGAGCTCGATGCCACCAATAACGGCGCTGTTTGGCCGCCTCTTCCAGAAGGCTGCGTGTGGGCTGACTGATACAAACTACGATAAATGTGCGTCCCAGATCTATGCTAGGTGGAGTTTTGACCCAGAGCTGTTGTTCAGCATACTGAACTTCGTCTACCTGGGACGCGGTCGCTTCAGTCTGTGCCGATGTGGTTGCGGTACTTGCCCAAGGTAAACAGACAGTACAAGCATGATAGAAATCTAGTGGGGGACAACCAACAGATGAGTGGGTGCAGTCGACCTTGGTCCAAAACCAATTTACACTGGACCAGTCTGGAAAGAATTAGAAACAAGCAAGAGAAAAGTTTCAATAGACAAAATATCAAACGTCATTTTCGATAAGAACTATTGCTTTTAACATACTTTACTCCGACGACCTAACACGTTACCATTGATACAGATACATCCTGATCCCAACGAACATACATCGATTCACCATCTAACCGTTAAAATACCTGAAAAACAACTGTTTTTACTATATAGTGAAGTTCGTCGTGTCCAGGCCATACGAAAACACAACTGAGAAACTAAGAGGTACTGTACCACTGATTTGACTTCCATGGGTCTCTAAAATGTCAGCGTATGCTCGTCGGTTCTATTCCTGACAAAATTCACCAGATACTCGAATCGAAACCTCCATCAACTACGTTCATGTACAATGCAGGTTCGGAATGTTTCCAAACGAGTAATGATCTTGAAGATTAGTGATCAGATGATCTAGCAACAAGCTCGCGAAAGTGCATTGTGCTATATTGTGTGTAGGTAGACAAAAGGATTTTTTCATTTGTTGAAACTATAGATATACTTACAAGAGAATTGCCGGAGTATAACTCACTGAAATGTCTATTAGCGTCCTTGTCGCCACCAGAATCTTGCACTTTAAACTTCAATTGTTCTCAGACCGCACACTTCCTCATTTGTCATCCTCCTTTTGCGAACAGGCTCAGCTTGCGCACTTCGCTTACGTGAAACATAATAAGAATTAGAACAAGGATGCCACAACCCTAAATTGCTTCTGTGTTTCAACACTTGATTCTTCGTTCACGACAAATTCTCATGGAGACAAAAAAATATTGCCAAAAGTCATAAATCTGAAACTTTAAACACCACTTTTTTCTTCGTTGTTCATCAACAAAAAGGAATACCATGCAAGTTCAGATGACTGCACATCGGACAAACAAAAATGAGTTTGAAACAGATATATAACCCGAGTCACAGTGTGGGACGTGTATCCCGGAAACCAAGTGTGAATGTTAATACAGTCTAGCTGTCCTGTCTAAAGGCATTTTCCCTGAAACGAGCTCTAGTTATCATAGACAAGCGTATCCGAACATCTATTCTTTGTATCAAGCCAAGTCAAGTTAGGCTTTATGAGCCCAATAGGACGGATTTTCAGCAATGTCGGTAAGCTACAGTGAAAAAAATGTAAAGCCTTGAGAGAAAAAACATTAACTAAATGAAAAACAAGTGGATATGATTAAAAGTAAAGGTGAGAGATGATTTTCCGAGTGAGTAACGATTAACAAAGATAAGAGTAAAATAAGGGAAGATGTTGTTTCCGTATATGGTGGTCCGTGCACGTAGAATCCTTAATTGGGAATGTGTATTCGGATGAAACATTTATTGAAATGGGGAGGCGCGCAGTATTTTTCATTTGACAGTATACGGATGATAAATTTATCGCATGAATCAAAATGCCTGCACACAATGAAATCACCAAACCGTCCTGGAAATGCTACTGCAACTGGAAAGAAGTTTAAGAGATTGTTAGTTCAATGTCCGATATCAAATGTACAGTAACCAACAAGCTTGGTGGTGTCGAGCTTCCTAGATTGTCGGCGTTTCACAATTCTCCTTTATTTCCCACTTATGAGTGGTCTTTCATTCATCGTCTCCTCCAAGATGGAAATTTAAACGTACACATGTTTACTCTACTTTACTGCGACTATCTTCTTTGAGATAATAAGCCGACATCATAAGTGATCCAGAGGTTCCGTGGGAGCACGGTACAAGAAACATTATAAACGTCATTCACTTTATAATCACCGACTTGCGGACAAGCATGGTGCCAACACCACAACAATAATAACAGAAACAAGGGATTGGCGGATCAAGATACAGAACGAAGTGTAAAGAAAGTGAAGCAGTTACAATGGAAAACAGTGGATAACAAGAAAGACAGCAGTTTTTTTAGGTGTTCCACTATACTATTTTGACATCTTTTGTGTTAGTTTATGGTTTTTTACAGAGCACGGGATTTCAACAGGTAGCATTTGCGACACTGACTTCCATTCTGGGTCATATGTCTTAGCGTCTCTAACCAACGACAATCGTCATCCCTCAGGCCTTCAACCTGCAAGGCGGTCTGCAACAACCGAAGCCGCCAAAGGTAAAGCTAAAGCGCATCTCTAGCCTTTCCACAAACAAGTGCAAACTACAGGGCAACAGTGTGTTGGTACATGTCGGTGACTCACAAGGAGCTCAGACGGCTCCCACTGGTGTGAAGTCATGTATTTTAGTCGAGTTGACAGATTTTCTTTATGGCCGGTTAATTAGGCATAGGCTGCGTTCGATCACTCAGGAGGAGCCATCTTCGCACGCCGTGCACCGACTCATCCGAGTTATACCCTGTGGTTACCTTGAACCTGATTTAGCTCACCTGTTGAGTGGTTTGCCGAGATGTTGCTGCTGATGAATACATCAGCTTATTATGGTCATAGACTGAGTTTTGACAGTGCACACATGATCCGTATATGGATGCCACAACAATGTTGCGGATGAATCTCAATAGCAAGCATTGAAGAAAATATAGAAAAGAATTAGGCAGCCACATAACTAGCAGCTACTAAGCTTAAGACCACCAAATCTACGGGGGTGAGCAAACATTTTCCGGGTGCACAAAAAGTCTCATCTGTTAAATTACATTTTCTTTAAGTCCATGCAGTTTCATGAACTCAAACTATTTGGTGAACATGCCGAAGCGGGCAATCCTTTGATCAGTTCGATAAAGGTCTCCTGTGCAGCTGTTGGTGACTCGTATCGGATTCCACGCATCATGCGAATGGCATTTGGGAACACAGTGTTTCTTGAAGCCGCGTCATTACCAAAGGTAGGTCGCAAACGAGCAACACTCTGCTGCTGCTGCTGCTGCTGCTTTAAACCGCNTTAAACCGCATTGGTAGTCGTAGAAAAATATCACTCTCCAGTGACATCGACTGAATTCCATCCTTACAGTTCTATTATAGCGACCCTTATGACTTGTGAGCTGTGCTTGGCTGTTGGTATTTGGTTCTATGAGTTGAAATCACTGAACAAGATTCACAATAGATTACAGTTCCCATTTTCCTTACCTGGTGATCTGTACCTCTTACGTGTACTGCGTATCCGGAAACTTTGTGCTCAGTCCCCGTATCATTCATAGACATAAATAAAAAAATATTATGCGAAGAGTTGTACGTGAAACACCGTTACATGAGTTGACAGTTTAGAACCTTTACCACTGACCTAATGACTGTGGATTTGCTTTCGTCCGAGTTAAAATCCAAATATCCCCGGCGGGTTGACCATGATACGAAAGGTCCTCCTGACCTAGTTCGCCTTCACCGACGTCTGCTCCATTAGGGAAACGCTGCCGTCGAGCAGGTGGCGAATCATCTGACGCGGAATGACCGACGGGGGATTGGAGATTGCCGAACAAAACGAGCATTCGGGTGGAGTCCAGAGCGCACACGGAATGTCCACAGCGTCCAGAGGGCCATGGGATTACGCTTCTCTTTTCCCGAGGGGGGGCAGTCAAGCTCATCCATTCACACCTATTGGGATTGATAAGGCACACATCATTTACGCACTCGGTCATGGACTGCGAAATCCCACCGAACAACACAAGTACACTTGGGTGCCCGGTCTCCCCTGCTGGCAGAAAACAACCTGTTTGACCAGCTGTAACCGGAATAGGAGGTTCCATAATAAGACCTTCAACATGTCGCAGTGGATGTTTGGACCAACACTGTGAATGTGTATTGAAGCTGGACAGATCAGAAAGCCATTCCACTCGTCCCTAGGTATGGCAAAGAGAGAAACGATAATTAAGATAAACATTCGTTTCAACCGTTTCCGGGAAAAAGCTGTCATCAGCAACCAGATGATGACACATTGCTGATAGAACGAAATAAGAGCAAGCAAAAGTTACAAAAGTTACTTTATACCTGACTTGGATCAATGCCATACCTTAGTATTGTGAAATCTGGTTTCGCGATCTAACGCTGCACAATGCAAAACCCATTTATCAGGCTGGTTGTCAACAGATTGAGAACACCGCTATCTACGCAGCATTGCACGAATCTAGAGCTGTAACCGGATAAGCTATGCTGAGGTGAGGCGCAGAGTTTTGGATATCCGCGGTCGCCCAATGGAGCAAATGGTCGACCTCCATAGATTTCGTTGGTTGGGACATATGTTATGCATGTCACCAGATAGGTTGCCACGGCGAACGATGTTCGCCGAAGAAGACACCGAGTGGTAAAAAGCTAAGGGTGGTCAAGCTATGACCTGGCACGAGGGTATGAAAACCCTAACCAGGAGACTGGATCACATAGGTTCTGTTAGGTTCCCTGCCTGGGGACCTCGGGATGATCATAACCGATGGTTAGAGACACTGAGTGATGTGGCTGTGCCGTAAACAGTGGCGTTCTCGCATCTTCTCAATTTCTTCGCAACCTTAGACCACTGAACTTTTCCACTTTCTGTTCAAATCCACTTTCAACTTTCGTTTCTTCTCCTATTCTTCATCCAAATGGGCAGCCAAAAGACAGCAACCAAAACCGGCGCACGAATATGCNGAGAAGCATTTACATCTGCTATCTATTGTGATTTCACGGATATAGATATAGAAACAACATATAATATTTCACGTCTAATAAACACAATTAGTGTTGAATGCAGTACAAACCATTAGACTCAGTCAAGTTCATACAGCTTTGAACAAAGCACCTCGGTGCGGCGAATTAAGTTGTTTTTTTACAATCCATTTAAGTGGCAAAATAGTGAAACGAAGTAAAAGGCTGAGAGCAGTACCAGCACAATGAGACAGAATGCAGCTGAACGACATTTGCAAAGCTATCGAGATGCACACGAACCACTACGGCACACCCCCGCCACTCAATGTCCCTAATCATCAACTAAACGGATACCGAGGTTCTCAACCAGGAAGTCTAATGCAACATATTTGACCCAGTAGCCCGATCACGGTTTGCAGACATTTAATAGGAACTTAGGTGAACGAACCTTGACTTTTCCATCCACTACTTGACTCGGTAAACAATGCGCACATACGAAATCTATTCGGCTACATGCGTAACACACACCATTCAACTTGAACTATGGAGATCAAACACCTGTTACAGTACGCCACAAAGACTACCTTGAATTCTCCGTCTAACCCACACATAGCTTCCTGGTTGCTCCATTTGACTCCAGCAATGTGGCGTAGGCAGTGTTAGAACACCTGCAATCCGTCTGTACGCTGTTCCCGTAAAAGCCAAGTCTGTACATCATATAGAAAAACGGGACAAAATGTATTAACTCGATTCTTCAATGACAGTCATGGGTCGTGGCAGTGGCATGCGTTTCTCAAGTTGGTAAATCTTAGTCAATCACTCTGGAGGTGTACCGAAACTTTATGCGTGATATGTGCACAAGGTCAGACGTAGCTGCCTAAACAGAAAAACTTGGTTCCCTCCTTTACTGCCTCTCTGTTAGAGTGAAAGTGACAGCTCGACCGACCCAGTCCTGCACCAACTTGGATTGCGAGCGTACAAAACGTACGCCGAGAATAGTTACTTTCAAATTATTGATCATTATTAAATTGAACCGTAAAAGAAAGACAGAGCAGTTATGATGAAAATCACTCTCCTTGGTGTACTAGGGTGGAAGGGAGCTGTAATCTCGAACGGGGATTCGGCTATTAGTACACAGGAGGCAGAGTAGGGAACTAAACATTCCCATTTCCATTCAGAGAAGCCAAACTACTATCGCAACTTTGAGTGAATTTAAATGGACATGGAGGCTAGTTCCACAAAACAAACTCCTAGAATGGACTGATAAAAAGGGATGAAATCATCAGCCTCCGAAAGCCTCAGAATGGTCGGCGGTCGATATCTCGGGTTGCGGCTGATCATCCCTCTCTTGCACCTCGCGAAATGTTCGCATACGACCAAGCGTCTCAAATAGCCGCTGTTGGAGAAGCCCTACTCACTGCCCTCTCGTGGCGGTGTTTTCCCACCAAAGTGAGGACGAAAAGCCGATATCCGGG
>UZAN01045275.1:11434-28142 GCA_900618425.1 Echinostoma caproni
ATATATATATATATATATATATATATATATATACTCTCCGGAACTATCGCACGGAAGGCGTATGCGTTACCACTGTACCAACCAGCTCATACCAAGGCTGAGCCGAATCACCAATTCGTTTGTGTTTAGTTGCTCAATTATTCCACAGCACTACTAACAAATAACTGTGGACTTAAATGAGATTGTTATTTCATCTGCTTCACCTGCTTCAAGTTTTCTGGGAACTGTTAGACGTCAATAATTAAATGTTCATATCCAGTGGTGACAGCTTTGTCTTTTCCATCGTTCTTTAGCTATTTTTTATTGGGGAACCCAGGAAGCAAGGCATCTCCTCGTAGTGAAACAGTATTTTTGCATATTTCTGACCAATAATCTAACTGAAGCGTATTTTGATCGGTCGCATAAATTCTCCACGGCTCATCTTTCGGACTCAATCGTTTTCGTTGTTTTGGTTTTACATTGATTTCGTTGGCGGGTTTTGTAATTAGATTTGTGTCCATTTTGAGGTTGGCACTTGCATCTTAATGTAATTCTCTTGCCTTTCTCGTGTGGTCCGTTTTTTATTACTGCGGGTACTAGTCCCTTGTCCGCTCTTTAAGAATGATTATGTTCTTATCGGTCCTCAGCGTGTTGATTGATGTTTCCTCGTTTTTTAGGAATGCACTGAACGGTTTGTTTTGGTTCATAATTTGATCTATGGACTGCCAGATTGTTTCAAGTTGATAGCCTGCAATGGTGGAGTTGTTTCGCTGTCGAAATAGTCACCACCGTCGCCCATCTCCCCTCAATCTTTATTTTCCAAGGCACCCTATGTATGGCCGAGTCCTCCTTCCTGGAATTTTGTTGTACCTTTCCATAAGCAATAATTAAAAGAGGAAGTAATAACATTTATTTATTTATTAGTATGTATTGTCACTCAACCGACTGAGCTTCATGGAATGTTCTAATTCCGCCGAACGAAAGTCCTCTAACAAGGAGTTCTTACTTTTCGTCTAGTGTTAAACTTGTTACGATGTTTCTGATCCAGGCATGAGGTCGAACAGCCTTCACATGATTGCTTAAATGATGATATTTCGTCTTGAATGATTTGCAGTTTGAGGCGAAATACCTCTCTCAAAAGTTTCTTCACTACGTCTACAACCCGCTGGTTCCAATAACTGGAATGGAACAATGCACAAGGACAGGCCGCAAACCGAAAACACTGCCAGTGAGTGAAGAAGGGCCTATCAGAGTACGGAAGCCACGCAATATCGAAAGCCAAACAGTAAACGGCAGATAAAGAGGAAATACATGTGATCTATTGAATCAAACAACACTTTATCGATCAAGATGGGAGAAGATTGGCAACTCGCGTGTACGAACGCAAACACCACCATAAAACGCGTTGCACTGTCACTCATTTCAATTTACGAAGAGCTCGAAGGGCACCAATTCGCTTTCGGAAATATCCAAGTCGTCAATCAGGCCAGCATCGAACATGCAAGAGAATTTCTGGAAGCTTGGCATTCATGGGAAAACTCGGTCAACCGGGACACAGATATCGATCAAGTTCACGCATTAATGTAATGAACATACCAATCATCTCGAAGAAGGTTGGTCCCGTCACCTATCGCAACAGGACAACAGTAACACTAGACCGATAGATCAACGACCAACGGTCAGACTAATATGGTGTCCACCTCGTCCTCTGTCGATACAAGGCCTAATCAAAATCAGTCAATCAAATAACGCCGCGTCTCTCGATACGCCTCACCGACCTATATAACTAAATGAATACTATTAAGCATTCATCCAGTTACTGAAAAACACCTTCAGTGGTGATCAAACGGTTCCGATCTTATTGCTCGGCTCGGCAAACATGTAAAAATCAGCTCGTACTACCCGATCTACAATTGCAACACACAGTGCTGTTGTTTACAAGCCGGAAATCACTTTAAATCTCTTTCAACTATTCCGAAGACCTCACAAATAGCATGAATCTATTAGCCTAACTGGGAATCGAACCATAGATCTCATAAGCACAATAAAAATGTAATGTCCAGTTGATCATCGAGTGGCTGCTTAATTCCTCTGTACACGTAACTACCCAACTGATCTTCGCGAACAGTTATCATTGTTCATGAAATCACTCGCCTCGTGGGGTTTTAGATCGGTCGGGAACAATGAGCACATGTGTAGAAGGGTATGATGAGAAATTCAAACCCACATTTGAAATAAGTTTTAGATCATTTATTGACGTTCAGATAAGAACCGATGGCTTTCAGGTGTTCTTATTTTATGGAAAAATCACTGATCGTGAGTTAAGTGATACGGAATTACCACGGTTTGCCTGAACAGAGACACCTGTAGGCATGTGTAAAGTAGAGAGTATTCAAAGTTCCATCTCGCCTGTTCGCCGATCTTGGCAATTTGTTTGCCTATCTTGGTGAACAGGATGTTTCACTTCATCTGTACACGATGAGTAAGGGGACAGAACGCATTGAGCATTGAGCTGTTGTGATCCTGCATTTTATTCCCAGTTGTACCGATAGATTGGCACTAACGATGACTCTCAAAAGGATTGAAGCAGTGGTGGACTACCGCCCATTTAATAATTTAATCTTTTATTTGTTTCCTGTATGATGGTATTTGTTTTACGTATTACAGCAAAAAAATTATTTTCGAAATATATTCACCGTGAATTTTACAACACCTCTGAAAGCGACCGTTCTGCAGGGTTCACCGGTTGTTGTCTGGTATTCATTTGACCGACTATCGTAAATGAATGGCTGAGAGTAAGGTAGTACAAAAGGTGAACTGCGGCTGTTGCCAAGCTGGTGCACACCTAACGTACACAGTTATCGTGTTCCGAGGTGTGTCAGGTATGCTTACTGCAAGTTATGGAATCTTGGATTCTCTACCCTGACCCCCACTGCATGTGACATTTGGCCCAACGAGGACAAACTCATTTCGGTCAAACCCATAGATAAACTATCCATATGTTATCTGTATGGGTTACAAGTTGAATTATTGAGACAGGCCGTCTTGGCGATGTTTACTTTATTTAGTCTAAGCTTTATCTAATTGAGTTGCGTAGGAGTTTTCAGTCAGCTTCCTTTTTTTTAAATTTCTGTACGGATAAGCTTACCGTTGCACTAGTTACCGTCTCCCGAAATGTACTAAATCAAAGCAGTTAAAGTGAATAAATGTTTCACGAATAAAATTCAAAAAATGCATTTCAATAGTAATTAGGCTACTCGTGTGCTAAATTTATTGGCCATTCATTTTCAAGTTGTCGGTGTGGACACTATGAAAGAAATGATTATTCAGTGTGAGTTTCAGAAGGAAATGACGATTGTGATACATTTTTTCAACAACCCTAGGCAGTAACACACTTAAAAATGACGGATTTAGGCGCCTTGCTTTTGTTCTGATAGATAAGCTAGAGACATTTGCCCGTGTTTGAATAACTCAAAGATCAAGAACATGGGTCGGATTCGAACGCAAGAATAGACTCAGTTCATAACTTTGTATGAAATGCACTGTGCCAACTGAGTCATGAGCCGCAATAACAACTCAGATCCTTTCAAATCTGAATCAGTTTTATTTTATTTTATTCTATTCTATTGTCTCTCTCGAAAGTTACCAAATCGTCATGCCTATAAATTAATGTTATTCAGGAACTATGAACTTTTCCGAGAAAGTGATTTATATGATGCTTAGGGTCGACAACGCTTTGGGCTTTTTAGCTCGCCTCACCTCTCGAATCATATCAAGTAATCGACGTTCGGCGTAATAATTGTTTTTATGATATGCTTGCTCGCGGCACGTGCACACAGTTATGCTCATATTCTGACCATCGAGTGCATCTACTCCCAACGATTGCACTTTTTCCTCCCGAACACACCCTTTCAAATTGTCGCTTTGTGCACAATTTAGAGACGAGTTATCACTACTCTTCGTGACAATGCTGCATTCATTTTGTTACTGGTACTGGAAAATATTTCCGGAGCCGAAATTCAAACCCTCTTGCAGGGCATTTTCAGGTTAAAGAAGATACGAGCTCACCGTGTGAAATGAATGCGAACTGTAAGTAGTCGCATGAGTTAGAAGGAGTGTGCGTTTGTAAGCTAAGGATGCAAAACCACGAAAAATGACAGGTAATCTTATGATTCAATACCGGTTCCATGAGTATCAAGTGATATTATAGATCACGGAATGGTATTTGACTCGGGATACCGTACTGTGGAGGGAATTGGTGTTTCTTGTGCTCGTGTGTGCCTAGATTACATCCAGTCAGTGGAATGATAATCACTCTCCCCCCGATCGATTTTCCCCGAGAAGGGTCGCCACCGATGCAGTAGTACTCCACTATGGATTTTCCTGTTTAAAACTTAAAAACGTGTTCAAAAGTGATTGTTTTTAACTCGTGATTTACTCTTCATCTAAGGATTTCATGTTTGATAACTGTACCCAATGGGGGATGGTAATGGGGTCAAACAAGTTAGAACTGTTCCACATTATCATTCATCCTACCCAAACCTACTTGAAGACCCGTTTCTGGGACTTTGGATTGGCAGATGTGAATCACTAAAGTTACCACTCCGACCCGCAGGTCTCAGCCAAGTCAGTTTTTTCGTTTAATACATCTTCAGATGCCAAATTTGCTAAGAAGGACCTAATGCTCTAATTTTCTAGGAATTTGTATAAACAGCTACAAGGAACACACTGTTGCGTACGTACTAGATTTGTGTTCCAGACAGGACTTGAACCGCGAAGATTCCGTTCGAGAGCCAGAACCCTTACATCTGAGCGATGCGGTCGACGGTAAACAGGGATGTTCAACAGACTAGACGCCTCTATAGCTCTATCCAAAGATATATTGAAAAACCATACGGAGTGGACAGTACACAAATTTTCATAGCTTCGTCACACTTTCAAAAGGGTAACCCGGTAGAGACCCTGTAGAGAGCAAGGCTCATCTGTTCAGAAGATAATTTAAGGGACGAACTTGAACCAGTGAGGAAAACCTTAATGGAAAATGGCTATCGTGAGAAGCTTGTCGACGTAACTGGACTGAACAGAATAAGCCAGCAAAATACCAAAAGCGGAGAAGAAAATATTGTGAATGTTATAGTGTTAATAACACAGCGATGTCGGTAAAGAAATATATTCGCCGACTTTTCGGTGACCGTGGGTAACCTTTCTCAAGGCAGGTTTTACAATCAAAAACCTGGAACATTAAAAGAAAACAGTTTAGTGAACAATCCTTTCTATGTAAAAAATTGTGCTACATAAAATGTGTTGTATTAACCAATCATTGAACAACAAACTTGTTCACTAAATTGCTTTTTTTTCATATGATTTTTAATAACTTTTGGGGGCATAAGATGGGATGGTGTAATCTGATTAATAAAGCCTCATTAAATGATATTTATTGATTAATACAATTTTCTTTCAGATTCAGTCTGCATTTTTGAATCTAGACTGAATGTGATTTAACGTTTCCTACTAGTTCTACCCCAAACCCTTAGGCATAACTATTATCACTGCGTTCCTTCGTGACCAGTTAAACTTTATTTGAATTGGCAAAAGCACTGTCTGAATCACTCCTTTTGGGATCTCATGGCGGTGGGACTTCTGTATGCAGAGATCGAAATCGGTGAGAGTTATTTGACAGCTTGAGGAATTTATTGTGTTTTCTTTTGTCTGTTCTAGAAGTGATATGCTGGAAGAAATTGTTGTCTAGCTTGTGTTGGCTTTCACATACACACTGTTCAGTGCAAGCGTACCGAAAACCAAACTATCTATGCTGATGTTAATCAAGTAGCACGGATTACTCTTTGTTCAAAAATGGCTATGAATCTATTTGGCCTTTTCCTCATTATGACCATCCATAAAATTCCTTTACGAGAGCGATTTTGAATTATTCGCTTCGTCCTCTCATCTTGGTTGGATTCTTAGTCATCAAATACTTTCATTCTGCATTGAAGTGGGAGTTTCCATTGCTGTACCCACTAGGTTGCCTTCAGCGAAACGCTCAGATTTGACAGTCCACTGTTCTGCCCCAGTTAATTAGTCTCATGCTGAAGTGAATGATCCGTTTGTTTCTACAGCAGTTATACACCAAGCCGCTCCATTTGCCATTGAGCAATCAAAAGCATAAATAACTTCGTACACTAGGCAATTCATAGGAACTACTCAACGCACAAGTACCGATCAATCGCATACAGTATTTGTATGGACTCTTGCATGAACATATGTCCGCATTTCAGTCAAAAATTACATACCTCATCAAAAGAAGGAAAAATACAAATAAAATATTTAATCTCCAAGGTTACTGAGAAATTATGTTATCAGTTTACAAGGATTCTGGCGAGATAGGGAACTGGGGAATTTCTGAAGAGGTTAATGCGAGAGGGTAATAATCGATATGTAGAACGGGTAGATGTATGACAGCAGCATTTGGATAGATCGTGATGCAAAGGATGATTGGGGTCAGAGAGGATTTTCTGTGCAAATGTTTCACATGCGGGCAAGTAAAGCCCACACAGTTTTTTAGATAGCTCATCAACGGGTATAAAAGACACACGACTGATGATCGACAAACCGCGACGAAGAATTTCGAAGCCTTTCTTGAGTAGATCAGCAAAAACCACCGGGGAACGATGAAGAAGAACGGGAAAGACACACTGATAAACAAAAGGCGAAATGATCTTTTGCTTGGCCTTGAACTGCCTGAGTCTTCGAAGTCGAAAAGATAACCTGCGAAGTTTCTGTACAGAGTTGTAAATATGTTGTCTACTTTAATTTAGTATCAACTGTAACTCCTAGATACTTCATGGAATCTATCGTAGTTAGGGCATATGTATTTACGACCGAGAGGTCACGGGGGTAAATAGATCAAGAGAGGAAGAAAGTGCATTCGAAGCACTTGGATAAATTAAGAGACAGTCCAGAACGAACGGAATATTCTTGGATATGTGATAGATTATTCGAGAAATGTAAAAGGTTCTCAGGCCTAGAAATGGCTTGGCAGAGGGCTACGTCATCAGCGTATTTAAATAATTGTGCTGGAGAACTCGCCGACAGATCACTAATGTACGTGGAAAACAAGAGCGGAGACAGTACGGCACCCTTTAGCACTCCAGAATTATTCACGAGCGGTTTAGATGTTTTCCTACCTAGCCTGGTATACTCAGTTCTGTTTGCGAAGTAGTCGACGAACCACACCAGTAGGTGTTTGGGACAGCTAACTGATTTCAGTGTACGAAGGAGGAAGGAACGTGGAATAAAGTCAAAAGCCGATGAAAAATCGAATAAGATAAATCTTACTTATTTCGCTGATGCATCTAAGGATTTGGTAACGTGATGAACGAAGGAGGCGACAGCATCCAAAGTGGATCTGTTTGATTTATACGCAAACTGGAGAGGGTCATCGGGGGTACTGAAAGAAGCAGAACGGCATTTGAGAATGTGTGGTAATCTGTACTTGGTATCAGGAATTGAATCGCAATAATCCGCACAATTAAGCTCCAACCGAACTAGTACGCAGTATGGAATAGAACTCCAGAATATTCGAAGTCAGATTTTTTGTATTACGCGCCGAATTTGTACAAAGTCGATCATGTAAAGAAACGAGAATGTTCAGTTTATACACAATCACCACAGAATGGCACCTTCTGCCAATTTAAGACCGCATGACGTTAGAGCAATGGGACGGAAACGTTTGGGTGCTGGATCTGCACGGTTTTTGAATGGGAATGATCATGATGGGTCTCCAGCAATCAGGAACAGAATACGTGTTAAATGACTTGTTGGAGATGGAAGTGAAAGCATCTGTTAGAGCAAGGTCACGGTGCTTTAGAAGGGATGAAGATAGCCCGTTGGGACCTATACCAGTGGATGATTTAATTGTACAGAGGAGTTTAAATATTTCTTCTCTCGAGAACGGGGTTATATTGGCAGCGTCTTCCGGAATCCGTGAAACAGAAGGATCGCTACTCGGGTGTACAAATGCCAGATTTATACTCTCAACGTCCACAGCACATTTGTTTGCTCTGAATTTCGCTCTACGTAGGATCCGAATTCCTTTCCGTAGATGTCTCCTGTTTTGGTTGTATAGGAGTTGGTTTTCATAGGCTGAGTCAATAAGTTTCATTTTTTTATCAATGAGGAAATATAACTGACCATTGATGAATTCCAAGATTTGTAGAAATGTTCCTTGTGTCTCCTCAATGTTTTCAGTTTCGGAGATGCTATACGACCATCGGAGAGAAATAGGGTTTCCAACGGGCAGCAGAAATCAAAGATGGAATTAATAATATCAGCAGTGGAATTTGTCCAGATGGATAAGCCGAGCTCCAGTAGCACTGGTCTTAGTGTTTACGTGAGTTTTCGCGGGCATACTCGTTGGCAATTCTGCGCAAATCAAATGGTTCACGTGGGTTCGTTTTTCTGTGCACGTGGCAATCTGACTCAGCCGTAGCCTTTTTCACGATACAGAAGCTGTGATGACAGACACTGGTTATATACTGCACGAGCATTTCAACATCCTTTATATTTGGTTAGTGTATCACTAAAAAGCAGCCATGGCCAAGACTGAGAGATTGAACTTATCTCAATTGAAGGCTCTGGACCGAGTCAATATTCCTTCTTAAACGCATCAAAATTATGGGGGAGGGGGGGATGCACTCAAATTTTTCAGTTCAGTTTTGACGCTAATAGTTGGCAGCTTCAAGTTTTATGTCTAGATTGTCAAAAGTTCAGTAGCCTCGGTGACTGAACTGAAATTCTGGGAAATTTGACGGAAATTTGATTCGTTAGTTTACACCAAACGGTGAACTTTATATAAGCCTAGTCTCGGTCATCATCTTACTGCAAAATACAGTGAAGCAAACTTCACTGACCACTGATAAACTCGCAATGCATACAAGATTAGTGGTAAAATTTAAGGTGGACAGGGAGTGGACCCACTTTGAGAGAGGGAGAGGAAGATGAACCCCCATGTTCAACACACAGAGTGCACAATCGAACTCTGCATACATATTGTTTCAAGTGTTCTGGCCTGATAAGAAATGACAATGAGAACGCCACTGCTGTCGGTTCGCTGCGATATCCTTCTGTCTCCAAACAAATCAGTTGTGGAGGCTTTCGGACTCCAACCTGGAAGGCGAGAGACATCTAATCTATGCATTTATTCATGCCTCGTCTCCACGTCATTTGCTGACCTCCTCGTGGTTTCCTCCAGCCTGGAGCGGCTACAGCGAATAAAGCGCGGTGCGGCAGACGATAGCTAGGCATACGCAATACGTGCCCTAGCCAGTGAAGTCTACTTTTTTGAATTCGATGTGTTAGCAGGTTTATCCCTGATAGACTCCCAAACACACGGCGACTTACCTCCACGTCACTAACCCGGTCGCTCCATCCAATGTGGGCTAAACTACGTAAACACCGATAATCGAAAACCTCTATTCGACGAATATCTTCTACTTGCAAATTCAAAGTCTTAACCATAAAGCAGAACTGAACGAACGCTAGCACAATATAAACGACCTTTCAACTTCAGTGAAAGGTCGCGTCTATACCAAAGGTGTTTCAGTCGTGCATACGCTGTTTGAGCTGTGGAAATGCGGGTGGTTATATCCTTTGCTGCGCTACCGTCACTCGTCACCTAAGCACGAAAAGTAATCCATCGTAACTAGTTTCAAAGCGGGATTAGGCGAAACCCAGTCTTGCAGCATCACTTTGCACTTTGAAGGTGCAAAGCACATACCGAATATGGTAACTGCATTTGTTAGTCTATTAAGTGTGCTTTGCTTACCCTCTATACATTGGAACAGACAGACGACGTCATCGGCGTATTCTAAATCGCTTTTCTGAACCTGCCCATTCAATACCTATGTTTTTTAGTCCACTTAGTGCGTTCTCCAGTATTTCATCTACGACGAAATTCAACAGGAACGGCCGGAGAGGGCATCCTTGAAAAACGCCGCTGCTGGTGACGAACGGCCTATTTAGTTCATCATAGACCCTTGCACGCCCAGAGGTATGCGAGTACAGTGACCTCAGTAAGTAAACGTACTTCTGGGGCATTCCTTTTCGAAGAAGGGAGCCCATCAGAGCTTCGTGGTCAACTGAGTCGAACGCTCCTTTCAGTTCAAGGAACACTGTGATCGTTAGTCGGCGGTGGGTGTGACGCAGCTCAAGGACCTGGCGTAACGTAAAAATTCGATCAACACATCCACGGCTAGGCTCGAATCCGGCTTGCTGTTCACGGATGTTGATCTCTCCCTGAAAGGAGTCAGACGCCGAAGTATGAAGGAGGCTAGCACTTTTGTGACGATCGGGATCAACTGATCCCGCGGTGGTTTTCGCAATCGTTGCGAGACACTTTCTTGAAAGTGGGAACGATCGGTGATTTGTCCCAAGATGAAGGAATGTGCTCTTGCGTCCAAATGTTGCGCAGTGAGGTAGTAATACAGCTTACGAGGTTATTACCTCTCATCTTGAAAAGAGTGGGAGGGAGCTCATCATGTCCTGCTGCCTTTCCTCGCTTCAGAGGTTGAATGCAAGACCGAACTTCTAATTCCGTTGGAGGATCGCACAACAATGCCCAAGGAGCTTCATTTGCGGATGAGGCAACCGGGTTAGCGGTAAGCCAGCTGAACTGTTCACTGAAGCATTCTGCCCAGCGATCAAGTCGCGGTCGGGAAATATCGTGAAATTTGGATAAGTTTTGCCTGCTGTTCGTATCTCATTCGGTAGAAATTTTCGTAAATTAATGAAAATTAGGGTAGCTTTACAGGAAATGTATGACGCGTTATCAATGACGATTCCAAAAATGAAAAAAACGAGGATGTTTTCAATCTGTCTACAAAGGACCATTCAGAACATTGTCTACGCTTTTTTAATGCAGAATGTGAATATCCACCAAAAAAATCGTGCAAAAAATTCCTATGACTGAGAAAAGTAATTCAAAACCTTAGCGATCCTCGTATCAAGTGAATTATAGTAATGATAAAAATAATATTATAGGCGTGTTGTTACTTTGATGGTTACAATTGCTCGTGAACAACACTTGTCGTTTCGGTGATGTGTGTACTATATGGTTAATTTCGATAAAGTAAGTTACTCAATCTGGACTGGACTTTGGATGGCTATTGATTCATTGGTCCTCTCAATCACCAGAAAAGGACACAGTTGTTATTGTGGCGGCCAGGCAAACGCCTAAATATCGATCAAAACGCGCGTCTCGCTCTGGCGACCTTGAGCGTTACTACTATAAAAAGAAGTGAATACATTATCAAATCCCCCGTCTTTCTTTTCAGCTGATTTCAGTGAATTCAGGCTACTTATGAACGTGAGTGAAAGAGTCGGGCTGTAAACAAATAAGAAATAGAAATGAAAACTGATGCTAAACGGAAACTTTCTTCAATTAATTTCGATTGACGAAATGAAACAAGCGAATACACGATCGATAACTTAACCGCGTATGCTAAGCGACCCAGTTAATTGACTTAAAGTCTGCTGGGTTAACTACTAAATATAGCATGAAATTTCCGACATAACCAATGATGATTAGGGCAGGAATTAGAATAGAATAAGAAGCTGAACAACCACAGGAATTGAGGTCACCTACAGTCACAGAACACAAGTGAGACTTGTGCGAAAACGTAAACCCACAAAACCTGATCCTACTCCCATAATGGCAGGTAACCACTAGTATATAAACCGGATTTCAGCCAGACTTTTCGAATGAAGTCAGTACTGTACTGCACCCCTCCATAGTGAACAATATTTTCAGTGAAAAAATGTTATCAAAAAGATTCAAATGAAAAATTTACACAGGTGTGCATAATTGTGATAAATGGAGAAAACGAGCATAAAGAAAACGTGTTACGGCATTTATCATCCTCAGTATATTAAAACTATATGAGGTTTTGTTTAGGTTACCTGGATAATCGTTTGCTACGAACGAATAATAGAAAAACATAGTATGCTAATTAAGTGGTAAACCAGAGATGTGAGTATAAAGTACAGCTACTTTATTGACTGACCGTCACTGAAGACGACAGCTGAATCAAAGAGACCTGACATTTCTAGTCAGCCCCGGTGCAAGCTGGTTGGAACAAAGGTAATACCCACGCCTTCCATTCGGTGGGTCCGGAGTTCAAATCCAGAACCGGTCAGTGGATATACACTACTAATGAGCTCCATTAAGAGTAAAACTCTAGTCTAGTGCTTCCGAGTGTATGATTGATTGGAAGAACCGAGGATCGTGCGTGAAGATGAAATCTGAAGAACTTTCAGTTCACATCAATATAAATTATCCTTCACCACTGCTCAGAAGTAACTTTGAGTTGAATGCGTATATAGAAACGCTCGAATTTATTCCGGCGAAAAGAGCTGGACGGGGAACTTATTGGGTTTTGAAGCGGTAGACAGAAAATCAACAAATGCAGGCAAGTTGTTGACAACAAACGACAGACAAATTCGAAAAATTTGCATATCCAAACAAATTTCCGTCTTCTTTGCAAATTATGTCCAACTCTACCACATCTTTATCCAAATGATTCAGAAGTATGTCAACAAGATTCCGAATTGTTATGCGATTAGTTGGTTGAACTACAGTTCTCAGTGGCCTGACTGGTTTACATCTGTCAAATAACCGATACCTCTATAACTATCAATGTAAAAGGAACATTTCTCCGGATTAACAACAATATTTTTCCTTTGTTTTTTAAAAGCAGTTTCAGTGGACGAATATTGTGAGTGCTTTTGTCTGGAACAAGAACTTTTTTAATTTTTGCTTCCTTTTATTGAATATCAATTGATGAAATTTCCGGGAAAGGGTAAGTGGTCAATCAAATGGCTGTGATACAACACAAAATTCAATTTACTATCAATTACATTCAATCAAAATCCAATTACATCAATATCTTCAGCAAGGTTGATCATCACTTATCGGTAAACCTCAGATGAGTTGAGTCTGAATGATGCGTTTATGTCGGTTATTTTCATCGATTATTCCTGCAGATAGACCGGCAAATATGCATATTTCAAGTGAACTTTAGAAAACACCTTTCAGTTCGTTTCAGTTTGCCATGCACTTTCATGTGCCGGTTTTGGTTGCTATTTTCTGGCTGCCTATCTAGATGAACATTAGGAGAAAGACAGCAAAGGTTGAAAGTAGGGTCAAAGAGAAAATTTAGAACTTCAGTGGGGTAATGTTGCAGGGAAATTGGTAAGATACACGAATGCCACTGTTTACGACACTCGACCATCTCATTCAGTGTCTCTAACCGTCGGCGACCATCATTCCGAGGTCCCCAGCTAGTCTAATGGGGCCTATGTGACCTAGTCTCCTGGTTAGGGTTTTCATATCCTCATGCCAGGTCTTAGCTTGACCACCCTTGGCTTTTTTCCACCCACTACCTGCCTTGGCAAACATCGCTCGCCGTAGCAACTTGTTTGTTGATATGCGTAACACATGTCCTAACCAACGTAATCTATGGAGTTCGACAACTTGCTCCAGTGGGCGACCGCGGTTACCTAAAACTCAGCGCCTAACCTCAGCATTATTCGTCCGACTGCTCCATCAGATTCGTGCAATGCTGCGTAGAAAGCGGTGTTCAAACACCGACACTCTATCTTTCTCCGGCTTCCTTATCGACCACGTTTCTGCGCCGCATAGCAGAAATGCCTGAACTGCCACAGCATACACTCGACACTTAACAAACAGTCGGATGACGCGACGACGCCACGGATGTCTCAGGTAGGCAGATACCAACCGAACCTTCTGAATGTGGGCTGACACTTCATCTGTGATGCGTCCGCCGGATGAGATGTAGCTGCGGAGATAACAAAATTTGTCTACTTCCTCAGTTATAGTGAGATTGGGGGCCAGTTCAACCCAATCTTGTTGCAACATTTTACACTTCGAAGGTGCAAAACGCATACCGAACATGGCTACACTAGCACACAAGCTATTCAGAAATTCTCGCAACTTATCTAGATCTTCCGTTAGCAGCGCAATGTGGTCTGCATACGCCAGATCAGGCAGTTTTCTACCCGGGACCAAATCGATACTGCTGTTCCCGCATGAGGATAGGGCAGTGTAATAATCGAATAGGAACCGGAATTGAACAGCGCGAAACTTGAACTCGGACTGAAAACCCACTGAATTACGCAACGCAAGGTAAAAACAAGACGAGCTGTGGATACAGATGATTCTATTGAGAAAAGCACGCAAATATATATCACATGCGACTAACAGTTATTGGTCGGTTCCTGGACGTCCAATCGGCGACAGTGTGGTTCATTATTATACCTTCATGTATTCGGCCAATCTGGTTGATGCCAATCGGGACCACAGGATTGGTCGGTTATTCTATTCTTGATTGGTTAGCCGGAAGCTGTACCGCGGTGCGTGAGTATTCGTTGCACGATCACCACAGGCAGTTTCCTTAATCACATCTATAACAAAGTTAAATAGCAAAGGAGAGAGGGCAACCCTGACGAATACCACTTTCCGTGCTGAACTCGAGCGAAAAAGTGCTGTAACCTCGAACTCGGCTTCGGCTATTAGTAGAGAGAGATTGCAACATTAGAATTAACTTCTCGACACACCTTTCAGAGAAATGCAGTGCTTCCGTGTAGAGCGGTTGACTAAGTCGAAAGGAGCTTTCAGATCCAGGGAGACAGAGATGGTGAGTCTACGAAAGGAGTGTCTGTGTTCTAGGATTTGACGAAGATTGAAGATATGGCCGATACAGCATCGACCAGGTCTAAAGCCAGCCGGGTTCTCACGCGTGCACCGTTCACATGCGGCAGACAGTTGACGGAGTATGATATCAGTCAGAAGTTTAGAGACGGTGCTGATTAAACTAATTTCTCTGTGGTTTTCGCAAGAGGACCCAGTGGCCCTTCTTATAAATCGGTATGGCCACCGATTCACACCGTTCAGTTGGTATCTCCTCCCTCTCCCTCAATGTGCCTAGGGGTTTATTAACTCTGAAACCAATGTTGAACCTCTATCTGTGAAAGCCGTTGGGGACAGCCCGTCTGAGCCGGAGGCCTTATACCTTTTGAGGTAGCTTATTTCCCGGGAAACCTCTATTTCAGATGGGGGACTGGCATCAACGAGGAGTATATGCCCAGTCGAGGTGGAGGGTGATAGTTCAGATGTCAAACGGTGCCAGCTGAACTGAGCCTAACGGTCAAGACGACGTTGCTGATTGTAAATCAGTGTGTCATCGGATCCCTAATTACCTCACTTACGCCTATTTTCCTAAGGCTCGTATTCATAATTAGACGGAAATATTGAGACTATTACCAATAGCTGCAGAGAGTACATTCAGAATATCTTCCGGATTAGCGGTGGTACAGGTCTACCATTTTATGTAACGATCTACAGGCAAACTGCAGTCTCAGAAAATTAGAAATCTTTTTCATCTCTGTACAGTTACAGTTAGTGCGGCCCACAATGATGAATACGCTGGTGCCAAAATTGGCTTACCGATAAAATGATTCAGCGGTTTTGAAACCGGTTGAAGAAGATCAAACCAAATAATATAATTTTTTAGGAAATATCAAAATGTTTGTCATTTTGTGAAGTGGAAAACAAGTTGTGCCACGTGTCACTGTTGAAAATTTAAGAATCAATTCTTTCAAAGCACAACTAGTATTGAAACTAAATATCGGTGGGATTTTCATATTTACGCCAAATGAAACAACCCCCATCGGGAATTTCGGGTTTACAATCTTCCCCGATACTCACCAGTGTTCTTGATTTTTCGCTACGAGTAACTTAACCGTTTGGTCTTGTGCAGAACAGACGCAGTCTTATTGATCGTACGGGCCTAGTTCAGAACAGGACAAGACGTTTTGGTCACCGAGGCCATTTCACTTCACGTAAAGTCCAAATACTGGGATATTCCATTCAGCAATACCGCATTTCAAGTGTGCCTTTATTTGCCCCCGTATGCGCTTCCCCGTCACGTCGACGTGTCCGCCTTTCGTGCCTGGAAGCCAGTTCGTATGCTCCATCATCATTTCACCAGCACAGGTAGGCAACCGGATAACATCTCGTTCTTCTACACCAAAAATTCATTCCATCTCACAAGGCTGATGACTGTGGGCTAGAGACAGCTTCCGAGGCTTTCCGTCCGGGTCTTGTGATACCTTACGTCCAGTGGAAACGATACGGTCTCTAATATCCCAAGATTCTTGATAACCCGGCTGATATCAGGAACAACAACCAGTTAGTGGAAGGAAAATATATTGTTCCCTTAGAAGCAAAGTAAATTCAGCCTGACTACGCTCGAGAGCATCTGAAAGCAAAAGGTTTTGGGAAGCTATAGCACTGAACTCAAGCACCGTTCAAAGTAATTACTAAATTGGAGGTGTTATTGGCTTAAATACAGATTGGAGACCTGTAGAGGCAGCACCAACGCTCTCCGCACATGTGCCTTTCACGTATCCAAACCTTGGAGTTGTACACGATCAGGACTACCTATTTGGTCGCGGTTCACTGAATTTTTCTGCACGCTTCTCTCGACTCTACAGATCATTCCAGTAATTTAGTGTCTTTCTTTTCTACCTACTTTTATATGACATTATTGCACCGCTTGTTTAATACGCACAATAAGCTACAAGACAATACAAACTCTTTTTGTGACTACGCACGTGCTCTTCGGGTGTTGAAGCATCACGCTTTAATCTTCAG
>UZAN01045276.1:0-10328 GCA_900618425.1 Echinostoma caproni
CGACCGCGAATGCCTAAAACTCTACGCCTAACCTCAGCATTGCTCATCCGGTTACCCCACTAGACTCGTGCAATGTTACGTAGACAGCGGTGTTAGAACACCGATAGTCTATTTTTATCCTGTTCCCGTAGTGGTCAAGTATCTGCACCGTAGAGCAGGACTGACTGAACTGCTGTAGCTTACACTCGACCCTTCACAGACAGGTGGATGTCGTGACGGCGCCGCAAATGTCTCAAGTTAGTAAATGCAGACCGAACCTTTTGTATGTGCGTCGACACTTCATCTGTGATGTATCCGCCAGGTGAGATATAGCTGCCCAGATAGCAAAATTTATCTACTTCCTCTACTAGTTGTCCAGTTAGGGTGAGACTGGATGCTGGACCAACCCAATCTTCGAGCAACATTGCACACTTTGAAGGTGCCAAACGCATACCGAACATGGTTACATTAGCACTCAGACTATCCAGAAAACCTTGAAACTTGCCTGCATCTTCACTTAGTAGCACAATGCCTGCATACTCTAGATCAGCCAAGCTGCCACCTGGAAGTAAATCGATACCGATATCCTCGCACGAGGATAGAGTTGTTTCAAGAATTAAATCTATCACGAAGTTAAATAGAAACGGAGAGAGAGAGAATAACCCTGTCTAACAGCACTTTCTGTAGTGAACTCGGGCGAAAAGTGCCGTAAGTTCAGACTCAGCTTCGGCTATTATTGTAGAGGGATTGTAATGTTCAAATAAACTTCTCACGCACACCATTTAGAGCGAAGTAGCACCAGAGTTTAGAGCGGTCGACTGAATTGAAAGCCGCTTTCAGATCGAGGAAGATAGAACTGGTGGGTCTACGAAAGAAGTGTCTGTGTTCTAGAATTTGACGAAGTGTGAAGATGTGGTCAATACAGCCTCGACCAGGTCTGAAACCAGCCTGGTTCTCACGCGTACACCGTCCACGTGCGGCAGACAATCGACGGAGTATTACAATAGCGAGAAATTTAGACGCAATAGTGATTAAACTAATTCCTCTGTGGTTTTCACAGGAAGACCTGTCACCTTTCTTGTAAATCGGTATGATAACCGATTCACACCATTCAGTTGGAACCTCTTACTTCTCTCACAGTGATTCCGTGGTCATTCCTCAGACTTTTGATGAACTGACGTTTAACGGATTTGCGCATTATCGTAGTTGGAATCCGAAGGGTTCGCTGTACCGGGTCGGGGAGATTCAGTTCCAAAATGGGAATTCGTCGTGTGTATAGCAAATGAAGCGTGAACTGACAAGCTGGGAAGCACTGGGCAGCTGTTTCGACCTGGTTGGGTCTCATCAGCAGTGCAAATCCGTCGACCCAACTGGGGATCGAACCCGGGACCTCAGAGGCAGAACGCAGTTGGGTCGATGGATTCGCACTGCTTATGAGACCCAACCAGGTCGAAACAGCTGTCCAGTGATTCCTCGCGTTTCAGTTCACGCTTCATTTACTATATACACGAGGAATTCTCATTTGATATATACATATAGATGTGTGTGTATATGTATATATGTGACATCTGAGTTCAATTTGTGTGCCAAATAAACCACGCTGCAATGAAGTGAAAAAAATTTCATTATTTGTATCTGGGTTCGATACTGTCGGGTTGCCCAGGCCAAAGCAGGTGTATTTTTTAGGGAGTTTACAACTGAAATTCTCGGTTAGCCAAAGCCTCACCAGGAAGGCAGCGGGGTGGTGTGTGAAAATCGCAGTCCATTGGGGATTGGCGTCCAGTTCATCGGACCACACGCCTTCGGACGGAGTCAAACGTCCAAGGTGTCCAATGCACCTCGATGCCCAATCGGTGACCACTGTCACAACCAGGAAGGTGTGTGTGGTGCTTACACGTCCTCTTGGATGGTTTGGAATCAGGGTTTTAGTTCACCGACCCGGATTTTGGACAATATCATAATTTGATGACTTAGCGTTTTTATCATGTTTTAAGAACGCAAAACTCCGGACGAATAGGTTTTTTATAGTGTTTTCATTAGCGCCTATATGGAATCAAAGAGATGTCATATGCAACTGTCAAAGCCAAACGGGAAGCCTCACCCACGTTGGTTAAAACTCGGTGGGACTGGAACACTTTAAGGGTTTGCGGTTGCTCAGTTGGTCACATTAGGCATTTGATTAATGGTCATTCGGCTTGGCTGTCTTCTGTTTAGTCCCATCTACCTAAAACATAGTATTTAGTCTTGCACGCTTACAACAGTTGGGTAAATTAGTCTTTATTTGTTTACACTGGTGCCATATGCACCAGTTTCGGCTCTCCCACGTCAGCAATTGAAATCTATGTAGTTGGAGACCAATTACAGTGAAGATGTTACATTTCGTGCACTCCAAGTGTATTTATTTTGTTGTGTGAATCTACTTCGAAATCCACCGTAGGTCATTTTTCATTTGACCACTGAATTTGTTCTGATAATACTGCTCACTCGTTATAGTTACTCCATATATTATCGATACAGATGCAACATGTGTGCATTTTGGTATGAGGTCATTCGAGCTCATATTCCAAATTGTTGATTGTATCATCATTGTGTGCCAACCTAGGTACACTGAACTGGACGTGATCTATATCTTTCGTTTACTCCCTAGGATGAACCGGGTTATGTACGTATTTATTTGACAATTTTCCTATTTGTCAGACTGTTATTGAACTAATAAATTGTAGCACAATATATGATATAAAAACCATGCGACCAGATAGTCATTCTGGTTCCTGTAATCACGTGAAAAATCAGCTAAGTCACTTGACCTATTGATTGTCATTCAAAATTGGACGTAATGGTGTGTTCGAGTATCAGGTGCTGACATTCCATCACCTGAGGCATTACTCATTTCTTCATTTTCTCGGTACCTAGAAAAGCATAATGCATCCAACTTAAGTTCGGGAGAACGATTACAGCTCGAAAATGGAGATGAAAATAAAGCCTCGAGTGTGCATCTGGGCTGTGTTGTGCACATGGCTTTTGTTGTCCACCGCCGCACTGAGCATAGTAGTCATGCTGCTCTACATGTACGACTCCACTTTGAAGTCATTTTTCGGTGAACCGATGACGCGTCTATCACAGACCAGTTCTGTGATCCTAGCCGGCTGGATGCTAGTTACATTTGGTGCGGCTATTCGCAGTGCAAAAGCAAATCGTCGCTCAATGGGAATGATATTCTTTCTGTTCGCTTTGCTTGGATTTGCCGGCGAAATTCTCATCATGATTGCTTTGGCTCAGTACAGAAACAATGTGTTCGGTCTAGCCCTGTTGAATGAGGCCACCTTGCGATTGGTTCGAGCATATAACCAATCGGAAGTTGCTCGAAATGTGCTGGATTTGATACATCTTCGTTTCGATTGTTGCGGTGTCGATGAATGGCATCAGGAGTGGAAACAAGTCGGACCGTATCCACCACGAGATGACTCCAGTGTAGATGAACCATGGGTACCTTATTCCTGTTGTCGAGGCATTTTACGCATTAGTCCCACTTGCGGTTTCGCTCGTATACGACACCCGATAACCAGGGCACAACGCGTTAGGTCATTCGAATACGGACTGGAGACTGTCATCCCGGAACCATGGTATGCAAACTTGCAAAATGAACCGTGTCCAGAACGTTTATTTGAATGGTTAGCCGAAATTCCCATCTACGCATTGATGATAGGCTTGGCCTTGGCCGTGTCCCGTATGATGATAGCCACTTATGCTGTGTTCATGTATAGCCGACGTCGTGGTAGACGTCGCCGTAGAAGATAATAACATTGCACTGCTTGCTCTTTTGTCCATTTTCAATTCAAGCTATTGTCCCGAATGGAGTGACATTCGTTTTCTTTGTAACCAGCTTTATTTCATGGGGTCCCATGTGGTCTGATTATTCTCATACACATATTGAGAGAGGATAATGGCAAGCAGCCTTGTTTTTATGATGCTGACTGCATATCTGGGACTACTCTTTCATTCCCTCAAATGCTGTATTGCTGGTGATTCTTGAATGAAATGTAGACGGTATTCAACAATGTTAGGTGGATTATTATGCCAAAACTTTACAGAATGCCTCTGAGGGAAGTGGTTGATCAGATCGAATACCTAGTCACACCTGCATTTAACTAAAATTGACGGTTAAGAACAGAATCAGATGAACTTTTAATCTTTGACTGGGTAGTTGCCTCTCGTCTATGGACACAACAAGGAAAAAAACGAACACTTGTACATCGAAAAACGAAAAATTACAGAACAGAACATTGGAGGCGCATTCGGAATTATCAGCGTCAATCGCATGGTCTAAACGAGTTCTCTATTATTCTACGCCAATGGGTGGACCAAATTATCATTTACAAACCCTACTTTAAGTGAACGGAAATCAAAGCTTGTAGTCCGATATCTTGAGGAACGTTCTGCACTATTGTCCAAGAATATCAACAGACATATCGTGATGTCACAGAACTCACTAGATAGAATAACCAGATGGGTGCGTTTGTATGGGTTTGAGGTGTTCAAAATAAACTACCGACAGTGGAATTTACCCATTAGGGCAAATGATACACCGGTTTATTGCACTGCGCCATGACCGGGTGGAGTAATTCGCATGCAGTTGCAATAGAGATAAAATATGAACTATTCTTTTCAAGGATTAAGAAATTGTCAATTCCCCAAAGAAGATTTAAAAGTTTTAACAAAAGAAGTGGATTATTATATGACCAAAAGGCATCCCAAGTTGTCACTTCTGGTGCAAGAAGCAAGCTAAGTCTTATGTGAATGTGATTGTCCACCAACTCTCTTTTTTGTATTTGCTTCTGAATGCTGCAGCAATTTTTTGAGTTTCAAATGCTTGATGGAGCGCCAAACTGAGTCTAAATGACAGTTTCACGTATGGCGTATTTCCATAATTCGGCATGACTTTGTTAACTGCCGATTTCATAAAATCAGTGAGTTAAGATCAGACAACTTCCACGTATCATCCACAGGCATTTTCCGTTATCGGATCTAACACCTAAGATCCCGTGGTTTGTCACCAACACTCTGATTCCTAGCCCTCGGAATTTCGGGCACATGATTTACCAGTGTGTTGGTTTTGCATTAATCTGTAGGTTTATAAACGGTGCCTGACTGTATCGATCTCTGCCCGTTTCTTATCGCTGCTTCCTCCACTGTCGATCGCTATCCAAATAAAGAATCGTTTTGATACTTCTTACAGTCCAATGTCTGCAATCGATATGGTTTGGATAGCGCTTATCACTGGCGTTTACTCCAAGGTCTGTAGAATCCTAGTGGACTCTGCAGATTTATCGTTCAACAGCGTGTCCCGGATTCGGAGGACCAATTCTCGAGATCCCGCTTTATTCGCCTAGCCTCAGTTTCAAACTATCACATGGTATTCACTTATTCCACCATGACAATGTGATAAGTCGGGAAACTCTCGAGTTACTTAGCAGAAACAAACTTCATTAGAGGTCATTTACATATTTGCAACAATCAATGAACTGTAAGCGGGAACGTGACTGTTCACCATTTTTCGTTCCTAGATCGGGATTTGTTGAGTAAACTCACTGCCTCATCGGAATGTTGTCAAAAAGCTGTCTTAACCCTAAGGGAAATTTATCGACAAAGTCCATCTTTTTCCGTGACCAAATCTTCGATAGATGAATAAAATCATCTGAAGAAAGTTATACAGAGCAGCGTCAGTATAACGTTCAGAAGTGTACGGACACGAGTATGGGAGGGGGAGGGGGATATTCGTGTGACAAAACCTGGAAATAACTCGTTATCAGTTGAGCAAAACATACGGACAGTGAATCAATTCATTAGACAATTCTAAACAACAGTGGTAATGAGCAAGTAAAATCATTTGGGGAAGGCCAGCAAACGAGCTGGAAGGAGAACCAAACAGGGTTGTGTATGGACAGTCAAGCGTTCATCGCCGGGTTGCACCACGCAATGCCTACTGGCCGAGTTCAGAGAAGAGGACGGGAACCTGACATTGCAAGAAAATGAAATGAGAGTGTGAGGGAAACAAACAAAATAGTGAGCCCAACCAGCCAAAAGTCTGAATCAAACGACAACGCTCTGATCGCCTCGCAACAGTACTACACACACATCGAGTCTTTTTGACTCCTTCATCAGTTCACTCTCACGGGGTCTACCTGAATCTTTATCCTCACCTTCGTACTACCTCCAAATTTCTGTACCATTTTAAGTTGGATTTGAGAAACTATCATTTTGGTTTGCGGAACCATATTTTTGAATTGAGAAATCATCACTTTAAACTGAGAAACTGTCACTCAGAATTGAAAAAAACGCTGTTTGTTGGATCATCTTCCTTTCAGCGCACCTCATGGGTCAATTGATCACAAGTTCTTTCTACTCCCTGACTGACCACCTGTCTTCCCACGCTCTTTCTGTGCTGAAATGAGGCAGACCTCAATCGTGCATCTTGTCGATCTCTGTGACGGACGTCGAATCTGTGGCTCGGTGAAGCCATGCTATCTGCGTGCGACAACCAAGCAGGAAGGGTGACGCACTGTTTCGTGCGCACTGCAGCTAAAGTTCAATTGTTTGTAGTTGCTCTTACATTGACGATAGCTCAATAACCAAAGATGACCACAGTAACCACGACCAGGGACGATTTTTGTGTGTACGGTGCAATCCGAGCGATGTACTTTTCATTAGGAGTGTCATGGGTCTATTTGAATAACAATATTTGTTCGGTGTCAGAGGTTGAAGTTCTTGAGGTGAATTTGGGTGAATAAGCCGGTTGTCATCAATGACCTGGCAACCAAAACCAGTAACACCTTAGCCCGCACATTCCCGGCTCAGCCCACAGAACTGAACAAAACAGAGTGCAGTCGATCTGTTTGATAAAAAGGGTTACTCGTTTTCAGAAAAAGTATTGTTGCGTAAGAAACATCGACAAATGACAACGATACAGTGGGCATCTTTTCCACAAAGTTGCGGTTAGCAAGTAACCTGAGCTTGAAATTAATGACCACTGTTGGGCCTAATAATAAGCTCTTTAATTTTCCGGCAGAATTGTAAGATAAGTCGACGGAAATGAACATCAGCATTTTTTATATTGGATTTGGTAATAAGATCAGTTACAGTCAGGTAGATTAGCTGAAGAATGGTGTTATGTCCGCATCACTTCAGTTCGAACGGAGGAAAAGGGAAAGTCTCGGCCTATTACTCCATCATCCGCACTACTCAGGACTTCTGAGCTACATCTGCATAACTGTTTCACCGACTGATGCTAGTTCATATGTCTTAGTTATTCTCTTCATTCCATTTATTCAGATGGGTTACAACCAAACCCACCGCGTGAAAGTTCAAGGTTAATGGTTGTCCTAAGTGAAACTCAACGTTGATGATGCGTAATTTCCCTTAGATAATTTAGTCCACCAAATCAAGGCAGGTCGAAACAATTCGGGAGTCAGAAAAGTTTAAAGTGAATTTGGGGGGGGGAGGGTTTATTGGAAAGGAGCTTTCCGATCGATAGGTGGAAGATTGTTCGCACTTTACCGAATAACAGCTGATCACGCCAATTACCAGGCAGCCACGTGCTGTTCCTTTTACGTTCCGACCTTCTCATTGGCTTTTTGAAGCTGAGAGTTGACCCCTGTACATAGATTACCAACTCACTGCACAAATAATGTTCCCTCAAAGTGGACACACGTTCAGAGGAGCACAGCTGTTTTCAGTGATTCATCTACTAACCCGCAGAGATCATATTAAAAAGTGACTTGCTAACAGTGTGGATAGACGTTCAGTCAAACAAATGCTGCAGTGATTTGTTGGAAGATGGACGATGAGGGAGTGCTTCACACCCTTCCAGGTCACCACAGCTCTGCGATCAGGCTGTAATGCGTAATATGTGCGATCGATCCGCTTTCATCGTAGTTGGATTACATGGACTGGTCGCTTTTGAACAAAATATCCGATCACCTTCACAGTGGTTCGGGTGTGCAGAGGTAGTGAGTCGCAGGAGTGAGAGATACTCGATGAATAACTCTGAAGGTTGATTGAATTCAATGTAACATCTTTTCCGTCGCGGCGAGGCTATCCCGGTCAGTGCTTCTTTATCCGTTCATACAGTTGTCTCGCCGTTCGGTGAATATGCATTGCGATACAAACAGCTCAATGAGTAAAAAAGCATAGATGACACCATACCAGGCGAACTGCTTTTAATTGATGTCCTCAGGACTGATGAAATTATGAGTAAGCATGACAAACATCAAACGCTACTCTCACTGCCCGCACCAAAGACTTTCTAATCAGCTCAGAGAAGTCCTCTCCTCTGACTGGCAGTTAAATGAAGAGCTCTTACTTCGGAGCTGCATGTACGAACTTATATTTCAGGTTTTCTTTTCGGTTTCTTTAAGGGTGTCCATTTTCTCCGCGAATACCTTCGTTTGGCCAATTTCATTTGTGACCTTAGATTTGGAGCATTCATTTCGGGCACACGAGACGAGACACTGAATAGCATTGCTCTGTTTTTTTCAGCATCTAGAAATTGTGAAAAATTGGTGTCCTGGGCAAACGATGTTTCTTTTTTTATAGACTCGTCTTTCAAGTGGTCCATCAGTTATCACGTGCGATATGACGTCAAGAAGTATCAATTTAATATCTTTCTCGTGTTTCCAAAGTAAAACTAATAGACCTGCGAGCAGTGATGAACGTTAATGCAAAGTGAGAGAGAGATGGTTCTCTTTGTTGACTATGCAAAGTGCACCGACTAACTGACTTGTGATCGCAGATTTGAGTTCTGTGGGTTGATGTGGAGATTGTGCATAATGTATGCACGCACCACAGTACAACTTCTAGGCAGCCAATCAGGAAACGGATTTCCTGACTAATCATGTGGCACCAATCGGATTGGCGACGGTAGCGTATCGAAGGAGATAACAGCCCGCATTTCCAAGCAGCATACGCAGGACTAAAACATCTTTGGCGTAGACGTGACGTTTCACTGAAGTTGAAAAGTTGCGTATACTGCGCCACTGTACGATCAGTTCTGCTTCACGGTTGTGAGACCTTGAATTTGCGGGTAGAAGACACCCGTCATTTAGCAGTGTTCGACAATCGATGCTTAAGTAATCTGGTCCAAGTGGGATGGGGTGAGCGGGTTAGTAACTTAGAAGTAATTCGTCGGGTGTTTGGGAATGCATCGAACAAGAACTCACTTTCTCAGCGAATCCAGATCAGTAGGCTCCGTTGGTTAGGATACGTTTTATGTATGTCCGACGGTCGCCTACCGCAGCGCGCCTTGTTTTCAGTGGCTGTTGCAGGATGGACAAGGCCACATGGAGGCCAGCAGATGTGGAGACGAAGCATGAAGATGTGCACAGAGCGATTAGGTAGAGTAGATGTCTCTCGGCTTCCGGGTTTGGGTCCAAAAGACTCTGAAACTACATGGTTGGAGACACTGAAGGTCATGGCTGCGAACCCACATGAATGGCGATCATGCTGTCACTTCTTATCAGACCAGAGTGCTTAAAATTGTATATGTGCACAGTTGGGCTGTGTACTCTGTGTGTAGACCACAGAGGTTAGCTTTCTTTTTCCGTCCCTAAAAGTAGGCCTAATCCCTGTCCTCCTTACACATTCTCACATATCTTGTATGCATTATGAGTTTGGCAGCGATAAGTGAAGTTCGCTTTACTGTATTACGCTCTACAATGATGATGATGGATTAAAATCATAAAAGGTAGTCAGTAATAACTGACTAAATAATAAATAACTATAGCTTATATTTGTGGTGCAAGATTAGAAGTATCCTTAAAAAACGGAGATGAATTTAAGGTAGACTAATCGACCTAAGGCAGGAATACAAAGATATAATCAAAACCAATAAAATAGCATTATTATATGTCATATTACAGGAAAAGATACTATAACGAGTTCTAGATTTGCAAGGAAGATTCGGGGAAAAAGAAAATTCAACAGTAGAATTTATGACTTTTAGCTAAAAAAGTATTGAGTGAATAATTTCCTGCTTCTCACTCATTCCCGTTCGAAAATATTAGCCTAGCGATACAAATCACGTTTAAGTTCCGCTGCATGGTAAATAGGTCGCATTGTGTGGAGGTAGATAGTTTGCCGGTAGACCTCAATTCATGCGTGAGCAAGATTTTAATAGAGAGAGAGAGAGACAGTACCATCTATCAGTCAATGGATGGTCATACTCTAATTTCGGTTGTGGGGTCGAGCGACGGATCTCGCAAGCTGTTTGTGTAAGTCGTCCTTGGGCGACGGTGGTGGTTGGTGCGTGAGTGTCGGAGGGCTTCAACGTCTGCTTAACACTATCGAAAGCAAGT
>UZAN01045277.1:2884-33106 GCA_900618425.1 Echinostoma caproni
CTGTCCTTTTTCACGTCCTTCAATTGCTGTATTATACTGTTGTTATTTTTTCCACCTTTTGTTGACACACTATGGTTATGTGGTTGCTGAACATCCACCTCCCGGGGTGTATAAAGCCATTCCTTGACTTTACTTGTCACCCGGTGACAAACCAACTCCAAGCCTTCATCCACATCCTCAGGGTTATGGGAATCACATTTCATGAGCGCTGCATCTTGGTGCGAGTTCTAGATAAAATCTATTTCTTACTATGTGCAGCTTGTGCACAGAAGGAGAGGGCGATGCTNAGGACAAAGACTGAACTTTTCCAACGAAAGCGTGCAAATCATTTTCTCTTATTCCTTATTCAGTTTTCCTCGTAATTAAACCTCGGTGCACAGAACCGAAAAGTTGTTTCCATGTGGATTTGCCCTTACGCCTACCTTAAAGCACTGGTTGTGATTATGACATTCACCATTTTATTTCTTACATAATCGTACCGCATGCAATATCAACCTTAGGGTAAGTTCTAATGTTTGTATTTATGATGAGCTTTCAGCTCAGCAGATACATTTGATGACCACTTGGTGCTAACATTTGCCGACACTTTAAATGCACTGAACAAATATGAGCTGTTTTTATGAAAGAAAGAAACCTTTTTCTTAATGTTATCCCATTTTCAGTAAAGTGGTTCATATATTTATGGGTTTTTAGGTGCTCTCCGGTATCTACTCTGGTTAACTCCGTTGAAAAATACAGATACCACATAAATCAATGAGTTTTTTATCTTAATCTCGTAGCCCTATTCCAACCTAGTATGTGGAATGACTAACTCGAAAGCATCTCTAGGTATGCATGAAATCCTCGAGACGATCCCCTGCACACAAATCACATTCATTGGTGTAAATATCAACTATGGGTCTCTGCACAAGGCTTGGCTATGCACAAAGGGATGAACAATCTTCCGCCCCTGTACCTTGCCCCAACCAATAACTGTGTCTCGGTGAACAAGTCAAGCGTGAATGGAAAACCCAAGTGCAAATTTGCACACATTTGACTGTCTTCGCACTTCTCATTTGTGACCGGTGCTGGATACTCACCTTTGAACGAAATAAATCAACTGCTCGATTTGATTTAAAATCTGCTGCGGAGCATAACCTATCAAAATCTGATTAGAACATTTTGTTCTCACCAGACTGTTTTCCACACATAGGCCCCACAAAACACCTTGTCAATCTGTGTACATGTAATATTGAAAACTTGTCGTCGTTTGTTATTCCTATGACAAATTTGTTAGTGTAAAAAGCAGAGGAAACGTGAACTGAAAAGCTAGGAATTACTGTACATCAGTTTTGACCTATTTGGGTCTCATCAGCAGTGTTAAACTTTGGAACGCATTGGGGATCGAACCCGGAACCTCACAGGCAGAAAACAAGCAAACTACTTCCTCGGCCAACCGACAGTTGATCAAACCGTTTTTTATTTCCCCTATACACGATCAGCTGCTTGATGACTGAATGGTTAGTATGCTCAGGTTCTGCTGTGAGGTTCTGAGTCTGGTCTTAACTTGGGTCGATTAATTCGCACTATTGATGAGACCCGACGAGGTCTAAAAAGCTGTCCAGTACTGCCTAGCTTTTCAGTTCACTTTTGATTTGCTCTTTCCAGCATGAAGTCTACCATGAGAAAAAACAATTCCTCCATTTCCCTCGCTTTCGTTATTCTTTTGTGTCTACAAACAGCTTGATTAGCGAACTCATCCCGATCTATGTTCACGGAAGAGCAATTTCACTTTCTACGTTGTCACCTTTCAAAATTGGCTGTTATTATTTCTATACACAATAGTTTGGGTGGAGCAATTCTGTGCCAGACACCGTCAGCTCTATTGGCAAAATCTTGCTGGGTGCCATTATCTATTGCAAGCACATGTGACGGTTCAAAATGTCGACATCAGTCGTGACAACTGAAGCCGAAAGTCAATCATTGTTTGTCACGAAACAAACGACCTTCTTTTGATGACTGGAAAATTAAGCAGACAAACCACATGCAATCTCTCCATATACGAACTGGAATGAGGTTGTGTCATAAAATGCTGTCGATCCCCGTCACTCATCCAAATGTGAAGAAATCCACAAGCTGTGAAAAAATTCAATAATGGCACGCAGCTGTTTCAGACAACCATGTTAGGAGTCAATACGATGTTTCACTCAGCCAAATTGATGGCAAATGTAAATGAGAAATTTGGCTAAGTTGATCAATCTAAAAGCGTTTATAAAGTTTTTAACTTCGTACTGACTATGTATACTTGAAAAAGATCATCAATTTTTACAAAAACGAAAGTCGTAACGCACCGTTCCATTCCCGTTTTTCTTCAATTCAAATCATGATTTACTCTGAAATGCGAAGGAAATATTTGTGATAACCAACAAAGAGCACTAGACAGCTGCTTCGTCTTGTTTGTGACTCGTCAGCAGTGAACACTTTTTGTGTCCCTGTCAAAGTTGTAGTCTGTGTACCCACGGATAAATGAAGTAACGGAGAAGTATGTATCGAACCTCAAATAAATATATCGTCATAACTCGTGTAGTGTTAGAGTCCATGGCCAACCTTAACCATCCTGTGCCGTCTCCAGTAGAATACCAACCATTTTCCATTTTGACATATGGGATGTTCTAAACAATGCCTTGCTTGGTCCAGAAACGGTGGATTTCAATTCCTCCCGGGAAACAGTTACTGAACTTGAATATGCTAATGTACCCCTTGAGGGGTGACAATGCATAGGCTGTTCAACATACTTGAAACCGCTTTGTGATCATTGGTGTCTAAGAATCATTCGGAGAGGAGGATGGAGGGATCAACTCGCAGATGAAGCGGTCAGAAACCGGTGCTTTAATCTTATGCAGCTACGCACGCTCATGCAGCGGCAACCATTGAAATGGTTTGTTCATACACTTCTCTACTCAGAAAACGACCTTGCCAAAGTTGTCTTTGCACCGTGTCCCGGCCCAAACTGGGGCAGTGGATGAGGTGGACATCCGGAAGTCTAGCTAGACACAATACTCAAGGATGCAGAAAACCTTGGTTTTCGCTCTGTCTACGGAAATCGCTCAAGAAAGCCAAGCTGGATCACAATCTGCGCAGATCTGGCAGTCAGCCGCCGAGCGTGGACAACTGCAATTCGGGATATCCATGAAGCCGGCTTATCCTCTCCCAGGATTCAAAGTAAAGCAAAGTGAGAAAAATTTGAATATACAAAGTTGTTGCACTGGAAAACGTTAGATATTTCAATACCCGAAAAAATGAATGAATCTCAGTGTTCTGCATTTATCCTGCAAGAGAATGTAAGAGTTTAAGAGCTTACTTCTAATTAAATTAAAGGACTAGCTCGTGTTGTAAAGCGGGCTTCACAAATGTACTCCACACATACAAGCATTTGACTCTGCTCTTGACTGTGGATGATCTTGGCCCTTTGGTGAAACATTTGTACCGCTGAAGAATAATCGATATCGTTTTTCATGCATAAAAATAGAAATAAACACCGAATAAAAAATAACCACATATGAGGGGAATAATATTTGCGTTTTGTTTAGGAAAATGGCCTATATATACATCCAGACGGTGGATTACACTGGTTTATTGTCTATCTCCAACTGACTGAAATGGATAAAACCTGTTTGTATTGTGCTGCGTATTTATTGCCCCCAAATTTGACTTTGTTCTCTCTCAAGCTAGGGCGTGAATAGAAGAAAATATTTACTGCACTTTCACAAATGTTTACAGTTAGATCCTCGATAACAAATCACACCTGTCTTCAAGTTTGTTTTTTGAGTTTCTCGGATAAAAAGCATTCTCCATCGTCTTATCCAGTTGAGAAACACATTTTACCAGATAAAGTTTTTAGTTCAACGGTAGGCTTGTACTTCAATGAGGTTAAAAACAAATTGAACACCTTAGACAGCTTCGTTGGAACAATCTATAATAATTTTGTACCGCACTCCAGAAAACTTTTACTTGCATTTTGTTCAACTTGAAATGGCTGTGAAATAATCCGTTCGACAATTTAATGAAACCAAGATAGAAAAGCATATGATTTGGGCGAAAGAGCAACTAACCTTAAATGTGAATGCCTGCAATATTTTGAGAACAATTCTTTTGGAAGGACTTGATGATACATGATCAATGACAAATAATCTCAACAACAGTGTTTGAAACACTTTCTTGGTCATGTAAGAAAATACAAGGATAATCGGGTTTACAAACCGACAAAGGAGTGCAAACAGACGATATACATGGATAGAAATACAATACAGGTTTTCAAGCCCCAACAGAAAGAGGCGATGACCTGCAACGCTGGACGATCGGTGCCCAAACGAGTAGAGAATTTTGAACTTATGTACAAAATCCTGACCCCAGAATGAGTCTGGATTCCGTGTGAGTAAAAGAAAAGAAGAAAGGCTGGGCGTGCGGGATCATGACATACACGAGAGTTAATTGATTTACAGGGTTAAAATAAAGCTAAACCTTAACCTGTTGACGAAATGATGGCATGTCAGTGAAGTGATACTTTTGGTGAGTTCCAACCTTAAATCTAAAATCTTCACATTTTCTAAGGGTAAATACGTCTTCTCTACGCTCAGCAATGCTACTCTACAACCACTGACATTTTCGTGATAGCAAAAAAACACCCCCCCATTCTCCAATGCTTTCATTGATGTACTTATCGTGTGACCTCAAGTCTTGTATGAATCTTTAAAACTCAGCAACCAATTGTGCAAATATTTGAAATTGGTAAAATGTAGTCAAACTGCGCAGTGCATCGGGGTTTACCGGAGAATATTTGTTGCTTGCTGCACCAACTGAAGCCAGTGCTACATCAAATATTCGCGCTTGAAATCGCATTATTATTATTGTTGTTCTCCTCGGATTGCATGCTTTTTCATTTCCTCAGAATAATGTTGCATAGATATTTTCCTCTGACGTAATAAAGCTCTGCACCAAGCTATGGGATTGCAACACACTCAATTTAGTTTAGATAAGCAAAACTAGGAGGAAGAGTTAGCTGCTTATAATTTTTAAAACACATGGTAATGCGATGCGTGGCAGAAGGCATAAACTCCATTGACAGGAGAACCCGCTTACTGTTCACAGACAATTGCCAAGAACCTAAGCCCTGGAATGATCTAAGATGGGAACTATGTATCCGACCGTGAGGTAAGCAAAACAGAGTTTCACAATTACGCGAATCACACAAGTTGTTTATCAGTTGGACTGCGATGAACGTGTACGTATGATGTATTAGGTGACCAATTTGTGGTCAGCTGACCGATCTATTGTGCGCCTATACATACTTACATTCATTATGCCTATCTGTGACAGACAATCATCTCACCTAACCCCCCTCCTGTTTTTGACACATAAGCACGCACATATGCACTGACCCAGCTTTCAATCAACAAGCTGAATTTGACCCGTAGTCTTTGCAACCTGAGTATTTGCCACTGGTTATTTTGTCCCCAGTAGTATGGTTATATGATGACAACATGAAGGCAGTTCACGTGTTCTGTGAGCAATGCACCGAAACATTTAGCGAGATTGCACCTTTGACGTAATGTGTGGCAATAATCGGTCTTAGTAAAGGCGTCAGCATAACGAACCGATATCTCGAAATAAGATGCATTTGTCGAAGATTGTGCTTGCATGAAACAAGGGCATCAACGAGGCCCAGCTGTGTTGTAATTTCTATTTGCCATGTCAAGTGGCCATACCCTGAGAGGACTGAATAAATTCTGTTTGAAAATGATGATAATAATCTTCTACATGCTCTTGAAATAAATACAATCAGCCAAGTAATCTGTAAAAGCAGGAATCGCTCTACTAGACACTGCCAGGAGACAGAAACGAAATGAAGCAGTCAGGCAGCGATCTGGTGGGACTCCAGCTCCATGTTATCATGACATATCTAGCCGAAGATTCAAACTTCTTTACAGCTTGCATAGAAAATAGAATTAAGAGATATATTTGCTGGAATTGTTGCTGTCTTACTAGGTATCAGCTCAGTCCCTAGTGACTCTTCCACTGATAGCATGTTGCCTTCAAAGAAATTATTATTCAACTGTACAATCCATCAACATAAACGAAGGACAAAACTATCCTTACTAAATTACAAAAATTGTTCATACCGCGTTCACGATGCGATTCTCCTCGCGAGTTACATGGCGCTTAATGTAAACCAACGGAACCAGGAATACCGAAGTGAGGAATACCAGGGTACCAAAATGCAACCAAAACCGGAAACTGTCAGCATTGAGAAATTCAAAAAAGCGTTAGCATATGCAATGAAAATGATAGGGAAACCCAAATCGGTATTTTGCCTTAGCATGAACTATTCTGATTGTGTCGGAATGGTGATATTTTTGCGTAAAATTCTGGCTGCAAAATGTTGGGTGTTTTTGTAAATATGTTTTCTGGGATACCATTTAAATACCGACTAATTCAATCGCATTTCAGTTTGCAATATTAATTTTGCTTGGAACAGACGATGAAAGTTCACTTGGGTGCCACCATCCTTACACTTACAACACTTTATCTGGTATTGACAGAGAAGGCGGTGATTGAAACACAGAAAACGACTGAAACAGACACCAAATGGACGAAGCAGGTTCACCACCCAAGATCCTCTGTTCGTTCACAAGATTGTTTTTATCTTTGCCGCCTGAGCGTAGGTTGTCAATTTATACTCCCACTTCGAGAAAGAAAGTGAGTTGAAGGTGGAAGCGAACGGGGGTTGCGGGGCTGTTATGGAAGAAAGGATATTCAACGAATCAATTCACAACTGATACCCGAAACGTAAACAGGACACTATCGGCAAATTTTACACAGAAACAGACACACACATGTCCAGGATGCACTGCTATCCGAGAACCAGGCGAACTGAAATGAGGACAAGACCGGATTCAATTTGTTGGAATTAGATTGTTGACCACATGCTCAGCAAGCCAAATGTGAATCATAAAGCGGGCATCAAAAATGCAGCTTATGTTACGAGAACACATGCAATACGCTCCATTCCCCCAACGGAGGCCGATTCACAATTCATTCAGCCAAGAGGTGTTTATGTGCAAACGCTTGCTGAGATGCGTGTTTTACCTCTCTCTCTCTGCCTCTGAAGGGCGAATGAATTCAATGAAACAGAGCACAGATCGACGCCTTTTTGGTTCTTTTTCTGATTTGAAGCCCTGTTGAAAGCGAAAAACCAAAAAAGGGAGCCTTGCGTTCAGGCTGCATACGCCAAATGAACAATATTCAGCAATGTTATANTCGTGCATTAATCAGTCGTCGTTTTCTATGGACTGCAGCAGACAAGGTAATAACGGTTGAAATCGGCATACACATCTTCCAACTGACGGGTTAAATTTAACAAGTTTTGTCATGAACAATAATTAACACCTTATTGAAGCATTCCGAGGCGCAAATTTATTCGCCTACCTTTCGCGTTGAACCTTTAAGTTAAACTACATTGAAAAACGTTTGCACGTCTGAAGTCAAAATTTTTGAGGCAAAACAATTACGGAGAAGAGTACGCCAGAAATCTCGGAGAAAGATGCATTTATTTGGTGTGTCCGCGATATGATAAACAAACTGCTTGTTGATATGATAAACAGACACCGGAGACTAAGTGAAGTTTTCCAGTGCATTTTCTTTCCCATGTGATGCGTACTTTTCCCTGAAACAAAGGATCATTTTGTTTTTGTTTTTGCGATGGTTCATGTCTAATGAACCTCTTATTGTGAGCCAGGAGAACATTCATGCTGAATCAGTAATCGATGTACCATATTAAATAGGACAGTATAGACTAGCAAAGAGAAAAGCATCATAAAAGAGGTTGAGGTCAATCAAAAAACGAAGGAATAAAACAATATAGGTTGTGGCATCCGTGTGTGATGAACAGCAAACGAGGTAAACCCCAGTGTCCAGTTACTAGGAAATACTGTTCAGCCATGGAAACTTGCATTCCAAAGTCGAGATGGCCTACCACATATGGCCCTATTAGATTAGTAGAAGAATTGAAAGTGGGTGTTGTATGCGTTTTATTGAGTCCTGTAGCTGCGAGGAAGTGGAGATTTTTCATCACACATTTTAATGGATGAGCCCATGAAATTGCATCTCACAACAGAAGTAGAATAATACTGTCTCATTGGCACAAGGGTTCGAATTCAGTCGTGGTCAGCAGTGAGACTGGCAGCGAGAGAACGGAAAATCCATAAACTGTCATAAACAAAGAGCTGGGGTAATAAACGCTGGTTACCAAGGTAGGGTTGAATTGATAAGTCATTCCAGCTGTTTCCGTATGATAGTGGTGAATGAATACTGTTTTATCAATCTGATTGTTGTGGTGGAGGGGTTTAGAGTGATGAGGTAAGCAGTTATGAGTGAGTTGTTCGGATTTGAGAAAGCCAACAGGTCACTAGCATAGCATGTCAGTTGACAATCGTGTGGTCGAGTTCTAACACTGCTTTCCATCTCACCTCAATCCACAGTTCTGATAGAAGTTCTCGATTGCCCATATATCCCTTCGAACAAGTTAACTGCTAAGGTGTTTTAAATTAAAGAAAACTAGGATAAAATGAATATCAAATTATTCGTTGGCATAGAACGACAGCTGTTGCACGATTCCGGTTTCAAAGCTAATTTTCTCGATCATCTAATTAAAACATGTTACTTTTACAAAATGACAAAAGGTCAATCAAGGAAGATTGGCATCAAGTTTCACAAATGAGTAGTGAGTAAAAACGGTAAGAAGATGGGTTGGAATGTGGTTAAATTCATGATAGAAAGATACTCTGAAGTAACTATTTATGCACTCATAATTGCCTTGTGTGTTGTGGTTAGGATCATTTCATAGAGTTTTGGAGTACAATTTCCGAACACGATTTTGACCGGCCGAGTCTAGTCGATCTAGTGACCTGAATCTTGAGGGCATGGGGCAAACTCGGTGATGTGGGATTTCCATTTTACCTGTTTGCCGAGCTTGCCTAGCGTTTCGTACTCATTCGACTTATGTTATCCTCATATTTTACTGACTGGTAGAATAAAGCCCATGTTTACCAAGGAAGTGAGGAGTTTGGGTTCGGCGCGCTCACTTGATGATTGTGTTTGGAAGTGCATTCTCATGGCCATTTAATTGGATACTATTATAATGACGTGAATAATCTCCTAAACAAGCTGAGAAGCAGTGACAAGAACCCATTCAATAAATCAGGTAAACTACTTTTCTTTCTTTTTTTCTTTTCATTTTACTTCCCTTTATTGAATATACAAATATACAATTTTAAGGAAGGGGGAAGTGGCCAATCGTAGGGCTGCCGTTCCACACACAATGGGGAAGTCAGTAGATGGTGATGGGATTCGAACACACGTCCCCGGGATCATAATTTGGTGACATCACCATCGGGCCACCACCGCCTCGTGTACTTCCATATCTTCATTTACATTCAAAGTGGGGTTACTCGATGCAACCTTGTGCAAGAGATGCATTTCATTACTAAGATTCATAAGAAAACACTAAACAGTATAAATTTCTTGACATGGCAATTGAACTTATTCATGAAGTATCAATACTGATTTTCCAACTGCTCCATTCTTCTACTACGAACGATCGAGACATGCTCTACGTTAAATACCAAACTGAGACACTGAGTGAATGGATTACCGAGTGTCTCAATACCACTTGGAGGTTGGGAGCTCCGTATTTGTCAGTACATGCTAAAAACGAAAATGAGCATATGACTTAGTTGGTCCTTCCATTGCTGGGACTGCGGTTTCAGACGGAAACGGGTTGGTTCCGATTTTCGCTATGCACACGTCAAAAAATTACTCAGACCGAAACGGGCTAGAAGTTGTTTTGTCGATATGAGTGAAAAAAACAAATAACGCCTTCTAAAGATTACTCGATAGTGGAGATTATCGTGTCGTCCTAGACCATATATTCGCTTAATATTCTAGTCGAGTGTGAATAAAATTTCCGTTTAGACAGAATTTGTGCCCGGTTACATTTAAGACAATTAACTTGATTGTGCGCAATTTAAGTGGCCATACAGCATGTGTTTTGGACGTAAAGGGGTGAAATCCGTCTTCTCAAGCAATCACTGAATTTAGAAATGTACTGCGATCTTTGACTCTCTGTATCACTTATTTAGTTAATACATCGGTGCAATCTCGGTTTTTGCAATCCAACATTTTTTCTGAATCATTCTGAATTTATATGGGAGGAGAAATGAATTGCGAAGCGTATTTAAAGAAGAACGAATAGAACATCCGACTTTCTCTTTGTCATCTCCGTTGCATATCTTCTGTCCCTCACTGGTTCCAACTCTTCATCCCCACATAACCGACCTATTTATTTCCCAGTTCTCCCCACGCTTCAAATTTCCTCAATCTGGCTCCTCCCCGGCATTATTCTTCGATTTTGCATCAAAATCAGCATTGGTTACGCTATTCTTCCATTTTCAACCCCCCCGTCCTTAAACTCTTACACCATGTTCACCGTAGTTGCCCAGTCCAAATACACTTTCCATTACCTTCAGTGAACAGAACCTTAGTTGCAGTCTTACCTGATGTTTGAATAGCTCTATCTGTATGCCATCGTTTTACCACACTTTATNGGACATTGCAGATGCGAGAACATGGACGGAACAAACCAGCTGGGGCAAATATTGCTTCGATCCTATGCTCTTGTTATAAACAAACCTCCTGTACACACACACACACGCATACATCACTTTTCGTCTTCCGCAATAATAAAATAATCTTGATCAATCATTAATACATTACCGACATTTCCGAAACATTATCCTGTTCAACGGAGGGTTCTCGGGTAATAAGTGAAACTATATAACTTAGTATGCTCAGGTCCCGGGCCGGCAGGGTTCACGAAGCTGCTGACAGCATGAGAGCGGGCAGGGCTGACTGGACTGGGCAGGGCGGGGCGGGGCGGGGCGAGGTGGGGCGGGACGGAAAGAATGATCAGTGCAAGCCACGGAGAACACACGAATAGGAAATTTCTGTCAGCTTTATCAGCGAGCCTAATCAGGGGAATACGCTTAGCCTACCTTTGAAAACCCCTCTAATGCATTATGTGGATATGTTTTTTCTCCGCCTCTCTCTATTTTTCCCCTAGCGGATTGGCATCTGTATACATCTTTACGCTCTCGGAGTGAATAGAGACAATGCTGCGACATACCTACCTCAAAACAGACAAAACCTTATCCCAGGTTGCGTAGAATGATATGCGTGAGAAAATACTCATTTATTATCCGAACGATGCTTATTACAACCTAATTAGTGTTCCCAACCAGAACCATTCCCATCGTAAGTGATTCTTATTGCGCAAAAAACAGACGACGTGACAGAATAATGAGTACAAGAAATGAAAGAGCAATTGTGCATGGTGACCAAGGACAGCTATTAGCAACAGACTTACAAAAAGAAATATTCAAATATAAAGTAACCTTGTATTCCGATTGCAATATCAGTTCGGAGGAAACGTGACTCATTCGTCCACATTATAAAACATTGTAGACATTTATGGAGAACTGATGACAGTAGACAATGATATCTTTATCTTTGGTTCGATTTTCATGAACGGAATTTCAAACTTAAGGGGATTTTGTCTTATTTTCAAGAGGGAGCTTTGACATTCAAAATTCATCGCCTATATTTCAAGATATTATTATTATATATTGTCATTACCAAGAATATTTTTACTTTACAACTCCAAATCAGTGATGAACTTTGAGAAATCGTATCATCAGGTCCTCTCCCTCTCCAAAAAGCAGTCTGAAAGCAACATAGTACTTTAAGAAAAAGACAACATTCACGTTAATAATGCATACTTACATGAGCACCGGACTCAATGATAAGTTCATGAGCATTCTAACTAAGCAGCACTTAAGTCAGGTACATTCACAACACGGAACTTACATATTGCTTGAATGTTGATTGAAACCTCCCCCCCCCGCCCATTCAGAATATACTACTGTGAATTGACAATCTCCAAACGTTTCACGCTAGTGCGGATGCTGTGAAAATGATAACATAATGCAAAATGTCAGATAAGTTCACAGTGGATACAAGCGAACAAAAGTACAGTGCTCATTAATATCTAATACCCCTGTGTTTTGCATCATTACGCCATTGATTCTCCCTGTCACATTTCCGAAAAGTTTATCCATGAACATCAAAACTATCTCATCTCATGCTGTAAACCAAAGAGACATTGACATTTTAACCCCAACATCACCTCCATCCTTTTATTATCTAGCATAAATAAAATTGTAAAGGCTCAAACATGAACTCACCGAAAATATATCTTCGCCTATCATCTGTGTTCTGAGTGGTAAGTCCATTTAGGCTAGATCACGCGTCGCTCTTCGTAATCATGTGACCCTAATAACAACGCACATGTTCAACGGGATTTAGGTCTGGTGAGCGTGGAAATTTTGACAGCACTCATATGTGAGTACCTGTCTTCAATACAACAACGGACCTGTTTCGGTGAGATGTCATTTTGTCATCTTGTAGTACATAACACGGTATACACTTACCATTTTCTGATGCATATATGTTATCCCAGAGTATGCCAGTATTCTTCAGCGCCAAACCTTCGTTGCAAGAAAATAAGATAACCACTTCGCTTTATTCATTTTGCACCCGTACGTGTAAAGATCATCCTTCACTTTAAGCAATAGTGTGTGTGCAGTACAGTGCACTCGAGATAGCCATACTTGTCTGCTCTAAACTATGAGTAGTCGGTCTCAACCCGTAAGCCGTGATCCGTCCGTTCAGACTATACAAACTCATAATCAATTCCGTACTATCCAATGAAACCCGAATTTCACAAGAAATGCGGTGAGAATGGACTCAATCTTTAATCGTATGATTATCGGTTTATTTCCATTCAATCAGTGAGGTGGTGTTCTTATGGAAAAGAATCAGATATCTTTCACGTTTATACGTCGACTGATTGAGGAATCGAATATCTCTGATTTTAGATTCAACTTGAGAGTGCAGGATGGGGGGTGCTTTTATAGACCCCATGTGCCTTCAAACGGGTCTGTTGAGTTCGTTACCGAAATATGGGACCGGTTGGTGTATATTCCGATGTTAACTGACAAATGTGAAACTTTTAGAAATCCGCTCAGCTTTCGTCCACGAGGTTGTTTTAAAGGATACATCGGTGCTCGATTTTCCGATGTGCTGCTAAATTGACACAACGATGACTCTAGCCATTTGAAATCGATTCACAGAAAGAGGATGGAATAAATCGAAATAGCATGAAAGCCCAATTCTCGGTTGATATTAGTTACATCAGTTATTCGGTCGCCTCACAAGTTCAAGGCTCTCAGACACAGATATTTGCCCCTCTGTTTTTCGGCGGGTATATTTCCAGACAAGGAGGGAACATTTGGAAGGACGCGAATTTGGCTATTCTATACACAGTTCCGGTTACAGTTAGGCTTCTCTGTCTACAAACACGAGGTGCACAGACAATCCACAACAGACGAGGAATGAAATTGCACGAAATTAAAGTTCCAGTAAGTCATGATTGCGATTCATACTATAAGTGAACCGGTGCTATTCCAAACGCATTTTGTGAAGCTTCAAGACTGAAACAAGGAACGAATGATCATGAAGATATCGTCTGGTATGTAAGCTAACAAGATTGTGGTTTCGAATCTGATTTTGAGTGTAATTTATGGAGTACTGTCATTTTTTTGTTTTAATTGAGTGTGCAGTTTACTTTTATCAGTGCGGTTACTGATAAAATTCTCCAGGGAAACAGGTTAATTTTTCTTGTGATATTGTGTGCGGCACAATTCAATTTACATCTTGGATGATTGAAATGCTGTTCGATAGCTTGTAATTATACAACTTCCACAAATTTTATCTTTCTATCTGAAATAATTGTATGCATGATGATTAATCGGTAGATCTGTCTTGGTTATTTTAAGGTTCCTAATTTAAATCCCGTTTGAATGACATGGAAATGATGAAGCAGATTTTCGGAAACTGAGTGATCACTCGAATCATTTCAAATTGAACAAACAGGTGCGGAAGATAATTCGTGATGTTGGAATTCAAATACACAACATTCGAGACTGACAGCAAGACGACCTATAACGCAGTTTTTGATTTTGTGAAATGTAAACATAACGAGATCCCACTTGTTCATGCGTTAGCTCATCCCTTGTTCAGCTTTAGGGTTTGTGTATTCATTTGGCACGCTGGAGAAATAAGTGCAACATCCAATATTATATTTTTCGTTTTCTTGTGAGAATCGGGAAAAGGGTGTCGATTTAAAGAAAACATCAGTTAGGCAAAATCGTAATTATTGTTCAGTACAACGCACCCCGCTGGAAGGCTATCTTTAACTACGAATCGACAAGCTAAGACAAACGATTGTGGTTGGTGATTTCTCTTGAGATAAGGTCAGTATTGCCGAATCCAGAATGATTTTATTTTCGACAATCGGAAATTGCGTGAAAGTACCTGACCGAAATACATCTTCGCGTGCTAGATAAGCGGCATGATAGTCCCACTTGGGACCCTGAATTCGTTTTATTTCAAAACAGACTCAATATCAAGAGCAGTTGATTTTCTATGATTATTAAACAAATGTACGTCATCTGAGCAAATTATGGTGAAAAATCCGCCGCCCAAAACCCTAATCTAATGTAAATCGTCAAGGCATTTTGCTGAGAAGATAGCCCGTCTCTGTATCGTCTTTTCGGAGCGAAAGTGGCCAAAAATATGGACAAAACAAGATAGGATTGAAAACAATTTTGCGTAATGTATTGGAAAAATATCGGATTAGGTACGTCCATCTACTTTACATTCATGCCCACTCACCCACTCCATACTCCACCCTCCTCCATACACAGTCACCACCCACCACTCTTTCTAACCATATCGCTTCGTGCACAATGACCAAAGCAAAGCCCCTGAAAATGACACTTCGATGCTTGCCGAAATGGGGTAAAAATTGGCAGGAAATTAGGTTGGAATGTGAAGAGGGAAAGCCCTCGGATTAGTAAATAAACAACAGCAACGACAACAACAGCCGGAATGAGTGGTGAAGGATTAGTGTGGATTAGGGGCACTGATTACCACATCACTGGGTTGGGGGTTGAATCGGTTCCCGATATCGCGTCGTGTGCATCCACTTGCTGATCCCAACTCACAAAGCGTGAATCATGTCCAGTGATCAGACGGCATGTTTTCAGTCGAATTAGATAACAATTTAGCATGTTACCGCCCACATACGATTCGTATATGTTTTCCAAACATCATAATCATGACCCTGGAGCTGGTAGAGGACGAGATGTTTCTTTTGACCGAGTTGAATTCCATTGGCCTATGGAAACATTAGGGCCCCCGTGATAGGGATGGAGATAAATGGCTAACTGGCTGAAATCTGCGACGCCATCCGGTTGATTAAGCTCTGGTTTAATCTACGGCAGAGGAGCAGTATAGTGAGATAAGATATAAGCAAACGATCATGTTTTCTGTCTAAATATCCCGGGAAAAATTACCAACTCCTAACATACATGCATCATTTGTAACACACCGTGAATGAAATCGGAGTGAATGCATATATTGGTGGAAGAAATACGAGAGCGCATGCGATTATGAGAGTGAGAATAAACATAATATACTGTGTGTACCTCTGTGAATAGTTATTCTGAGAAACCACTCATCTTAGCCTTGGAACATGAAGAGGTGAACAATATAAAGCCCAAAGTTACGTGCATGTACATAAGAATGTTTGTGTTTTTGGACAGATGGGTAGATGGATGGATGAATGGATGAGGAACTAATGAGAAAGGTGTAGCATTGCATTAGGCGACGGCAGAGATGCCTACTACATCGCTACGTTGAACACGATTTGAGGGGATGAATAAGCTTCCAAGAAATGAGCATCCAACAAAGAGTTGCCAACCGTTAGCTGTGTAGCTCTATGATAATGATTCCGGCTCTTGAACCGACTTTTGGCGTTCAAGTCCTGACGAAAACAGGGAGGTAGAGCCTGCTGACCAGTCACAACAAATGGATGTCTAATGCCTTGGCAATTTACAAACATTATTTATCAAAGATCCATGAACTGGGAGCAGGAGTATTCCGATAAAATATTCAAGTCAGATATATGCGTCGATTATTTATTTACGAGCAAAAGAGTGCCCTGATATACACGAATGAACAGTTCACTATAGGCAGTAAGAAATAGAAACGCTCATGCATATTTGACTGAAGACAGCTAAAGTGCTGACATCAGAAATGGACGTTCATGATGTGGGAACTGAATAGACGTCAATATTCTCACACAAAGTTACATTTCACTTAGAGATTCGGTTAAAAACAATTGTTAGATAGCGCCTCGATGATGTTAGGCCTATTCCTTTTGCCGTTTACATGTTTCTTTTATGTGGTATTTGATACAATAGATTTAGATGTGTTTTTAAGTGAAATTTAGGATGATTTTTCTGTATGATTTCTAAAATATTATCTACTGCTGCACCGTAATAAATTAAATGTTGTTGAGTAAAACATATTAAATGAAGACAGCCACCAAAAAATAAACACCACCTGTTACTGACTTCAAGCATTGGATTCGTAAGTACCAAAATAGGTTTGAATATCCTATACTGACCTCCGATTAAGATCTTCAAATGAAGTCCACCAGTTTGGTTCAAAGAAACTCCCTAAAAGATACAGTATGGTAAATCAGGTTCTCATTTCTCGAAATGCCAAACATTCGAGTTGGCCCAGGCGCAGGTGATCTCATTGTGACCAGCAACCAAATGGTTAGATCACTCTATGCCTAGCCCTACGAGTAAATGAATCTTTAATTTCAAATAGGTAGATAGCATATTGCATTGGCCTAACGAACCCAGGTTCACTATGAGTTAACTTGACAGTGTAACCCAATCATTACAGCATTCCTCGTCCGTCACTTCAATCACCCGAGGTTATCTCCTATCAAAAGCGCAGAAACCACTCCCGTGCTTCACTCCATGTTGTATAAGAAATACAAATACGTGGCTTGCTGCATACCCGGGTAACTTCTTTTGGATCAGCCAGAAATAACTTATATTCGCACTAGGTACTGTTATCAGAGCAAGACTGTCACCCGATACGAAAATTCACATGTACTGTAGAGCTAAATCTGTCATTAGCTATCAACTTTATCACAAAAATATTTGAAGATGAAAGGCAAAGTAACTATCGTGCCTCAGACATGATTGGTAATTAACCCAAAATATGACCGATTTCATCTCATCTCCGCACTAATCAATTATTCTCCTTTACATTTTATTTCCATCGACGGTAGAAGGATGTGACTCGATCATCACAAAACCTACGGTTCTGTTATGAAACCGAAGTTCGATCCCCGGTATTCGAAGATCAACACTAAACAAAACCTGAGGTAGGACAGACCTGTTGTAGAACCGGATGAGAGGCAAGTTGCCTACCACAAAGTCTAGATGGCAGTTCTAAGGTTCTAATCTCACACCCCATAACATAAAGCACATTGTCACCACCAACCTAAAGATCACTTTATCAGTTGTACTCGAACCAGTAATCCTCTGCCATCTAAGCAAAAAGCATCGCAACCGAACTATCACAAAACGATTCTATTGACGCTATCGTTCCTAGGTAATTAACAGCAACATCTTCGTCAATGTTGTTTACCAGTCAGTCCAACTATTTCGTCAACCTGCTAACTAAAACAGCCGGGAAAAAGGTGGGTTTGTCTGCGGACACACGATTAGCCAGGACAACTTTGTACGTGCTTTAAAAGTAACGAGGTAAATCTCGAATGTGTGCCGTGCTTGAATTCAAAGCCTTCTACTTTGGAGATAGCACACATACGTGGAAGGGGGAAAAGGAAGCTCTGATGACGTGGCTTGACAATCATGACTCAGCGGCACGGTAAGGAAGAAGATGAAACACCATCAGTGACTTAACAACGTAACTAACCGGCGAACTAATGATATACAGCGTTCCGTTCAAAATCCACAGTGGGAAACGTGGCTTTGCAAGATTTCTTTTTTAGCATCCACAACAACGGCCACCGCTTTTTGAAAATGCCATTCATTAATATACTGAACGTACAACGTCGGATTGATTGAATAGGGGACATAGGAGAATGAAGTTAAGTCTCCGATAGACAGCTTGAGTGATCCGCAACTAGCACACAGACAGACAGACAGCAATGTTGCCCAGGCGAACTGCGGTATCCATCTCACTGCTGATCCATTGTACAGTATGACTTTTTCTGCCCACCCTCACGGATGGCACATGGATGGATGGGTATGTATGTATTTGGTCATATGCTAAAATAAGATCAAATCCCAAAATGCCACCATACTGAGTTAAAAACGTTCCACACTGCCCATCCATACAAACCGAGATGTGATTTGATGTGTCAATCTCGAGCATTTTGGACAGCTGTTGCCCATGAAACAATTTCCCTCATGTGGCGGGCAAGAAATGTGAAGGAAAGTAGAAGAGGAGGAGGAGGAAGACAGAAACCATTTTTTTCTATTCAATCTGATGCGAATCTTTGCTAATGGCGGCAGTGAATTTGAATTGACTCATTACTATACGTGCTATTTGAACTTGAGTTTCTCGGGCCTATTTATAGAAACACAGCACGCACACATTTTTCCAATTGAATGAAAAGAACTGATCTAACTGTCACTCGCACCGCACAAGTTGTCTGTTTCGACGGGGTGGGGTGGGGGGTAGGGGGGGGTAGGGGGAATTCCCTGGTTTGATTTGCTCGCTTGCACTTTATGGAATATTATTTTGAGTCCCAGACCGATGTGCATGAATACCCTAGGCAACACTTTTGGGCGGGTAGAAACCATTAAAGATGCAGACTAAACAGTTCACTCCATTACTGTTTGTACTCTGCAAAACCAATGCAACTCAAATCACGTGGACAGCATTCTGGAACTGCCGGTTGTTGTTGCTTCTGTTGTCGGTGTTACGATGTGCGCTGAAACAGTAAAGGTGAAAGTTTGTTCTCCATAGGCTATCCGATATTCGAAAAACTTGTTTCTGAGCTGAACAAATCAACTGGCTTGAATACACCTCGGAACAGTTTATGGTATCTCATGCAGCACAATGGTTTTCAATCCAGGTAAAGTATAGTCACGCGTCTGGATGTTGACCTAATCTGGTGCACATAAACTTAATAAACAAATCTTCCACAAACCAGATATGCGTTGATCGAAATCACTATACAGAATATTAGTTAGGGGGGTTCCGTCCGATATTACACGCATCTACACAATTGTTACCAAAAGCAAAAAGATACAGGCTTCTTCGGTGCGAAAAAGGTAAAGGGAATTAAAATTCCAAAATGCAAATCGGTCAATTCACTCGAGTAGATGTTTTAGTTCACTTGATAACGAGTATTCTGTCCGCTTTAGTTGCAGCGACGTTTTCTTTGAAAATTCCTTGGGATAAATGTAACAGTGGAGACAAATCCCACTTAAACCAGTCGAACGAGGAGACTTTGTCTAGCCGTTTGAAGAGATACCATCCGCACCAGATTGGAATAAAATGACCGATGCGGTTTACATGTTTGTGGTAGTGCCCTAAACTCACTTTAAACGAACGTTTCCCCCAATGCACTCATTACGGAGAACCAGTTGACAGACTAACAGCCGGCATTTTTCATGGCAGAGGGGATCACAGCACAACTTGACAATCTTCCAGTTTATCCTATTCCCCCGGACTAATCAATGATCAGCGTTATCGATCAGTGTCACCGACCGTGTGTGTAAATTTCCGTTTATAAGTAATTAATTTAATTTAGGTGGTTTCTCGCGAACTGTCGTCACTGAAAACGTTTTCTTGTGTTTTTTCCATCATGCTGTGCCGCATATGTCAGTTCAGTCAATTTTGCTTGAGCTCATTGTCAACTCTTATCGCTGTCTGTTTTTCCGAATCATTTGCACTATCCGTCAATTTAAACCTCGTATTGTTATGCGCGGTTTTTTTACTTCCACATTCGATGCATCTGCATCTTCCCGATTTTCATTTTCCTCTCGTCCTCGACTGGTGGTGTCGTTCGGCACGGTTTCACTCCTCTCTACGTGGAAACTATCTCCCCGATATGTCAGTAAATTATTTAACTGATTTGGTCCCAAACTAATACACCCGTCACTGTTTGGACACTGTGTCTTCTCGAATCGACTGAGAATCGTGAAACAGGTATGCTCCCTCTCTCACTTTTTCAGCCATTTTGACTTGACTTTAATCGCTTGACCGGCAAAGGTGAGGTACGTTAGTGTTTTTCGGAATTTGTGTATTTCTGAATAGAACTTTTTTGGTGGCCATCCGGACTCCGGCATTCTTTTCTTATATGGAGACGTGTATCTCAGTGGTCACATATCGTGAAATGTCATAAGAAATCGGATGGTTTGGTAAACACATGTTTGCACTCTTTTGTAAACAGGTTGCACTACCTCATATACCGGTGATGCCCTCCGCTGATCTATTTTACTGGGTTTCTTCGTGATTCATTACTCCGAGTAGTTGGACTCATGTCTCTAGTACCTTTGAGGATTTTCAGAATTCTCAATTTATGCAAATGGTTATGGGTAGAGTTCAATAGACAGACATGACTGAGATCAATGACTCTTATAAACTTGTTTTGTAAGTACACCAATCGGATTTTAGTTAACTAAAATGGAACGTGGTTGAACAATAGAACAATGCCCATGCTCTCATGACCTGGCTACCTTTTATAGGCACCTGTACAATATACTCGTTCAGTTTACGGCTCTGAAACATTTAATCTGCGACTGCCCCTTCCTTGTGAATTGCTATAACGGTTGCTGTTTCCCAGGACCCTGGTAGCTTTTCCTGATCTAGAATGGCTTCGCAACGATCCTCTAGTGGTCTCACTACTATATTCTCTATCGGCTTTACGGTCTCAGGTTAAATTCTATCGGAAATTTACTTACATTTAGTTTGGCTAACATTTGGTGGAATGTTTCCGGTGACAGGCACATGCTGGCTATTTCCTTTGGTCATAAAGGGAGAGGACCCTAGATACACTCTGTGTACACAACTCAAGTAACTTCACAACGCACTGACCTTTCCCTGGTTGTCAATGCTGATGTTTTCCTCTGTCGTCAACTTAGTGGGACCCTTGGCCTGAGCGCAGTTGTAGAAGCGCTTTACTTCCTTTCTGACTCGGTTATCCAATTTCACCAGGTAGTTTCTTTTTCTCTTCCTAATGAGTGAGACTGTCCCATTATGATGTCCGGTATATTGCCGCCAGACCATATAGTTGGAAACGCTTTCCAGCTGTAGTTTGTGCGATTTATGGCCCTACTACAGCTAAATACCGCCATAATGGTTTCCCCACTTGTGCTCTTCGGATTGAAGAAACTACCGACTAACTCACATTATTCTATTTTATTCAGTTCATCAACTTTCGGCACAAGATTTTATTTCCTTATTTTGTGTAGGATTAGGCGTGTTTTGAGTACTGTGCTGCATTGCTCATTTATCAGACAAAAACAGAGACTATCGGTCAGTGTTTCTGTGTGTTTGGTATATGCTAACCAATTTAACCAGCAAATCGGACCAAAAGTACGGAATGAAATAGTGATCTTCTTCCGTTAGGTGGTAGCGAATGTGCATTGATGCTACAAAGTTGTCATAACTGATTCATGCATTGTAGCAAATCCATGGCCAATGCATTCAAATTCATTTAATCCATTCACAATCGACAAGCGACCGACTCAATAGAGCTTCTGTTCCTGACGTACACACTAGCACAGACATATGCACACACACCAGCTTATTAGCACAGTATAAAATCTGGGCACATTGTGCTCCGCAGCCTTTGCAACCGACACACTCATGCCAATTTTTGTTGCCTAGGTTGTGTTTTACCGTCAGTTGTTTGACTATTTTTGTTTCATATGTAAGCTGATGTCGTGACGCTGATTGCGCACGGTGTGGGTTATCCTCTGGAATATTTACATAGATCACGATTTTATGAAGGTGCATTATTCGTGAGGTTCATTTGTAAGTAATTTCTGCTGGTCCAAAAATCCTGTCCCTCACACTGACAGTTTGCTTTTTGGTTAATCCAATGGTATACAGAACCATTGGAAAAGGACCGAAAGACCAGGTATTTGCGACTGAAATAATGCGCTTGGGTCGAAAAAAGCACACGTGGACAGGTCTTGATTGACATAGGAGTGATCGAGTGCGTTTCTGTGTATGCACGCGCACCTACTCGGTCAATCCGTTGTCAATTAAGATCGGGCTGCCTGTGGCGTTTGCTGCCGACAAGGTGATCAACCCTTCTATAGTGGGTTTAGATACCATTACCGCAGACTTCGACAATCTGCTTTACCCTCGAACGGACTTTCACTGGATAGCCCTTCTCCATGGAAAACATTTTCCGCTCGATCATCCCATACACAGTAGATGATTAAACATTTCTGATTAACAAAACAACATTGTAGGTAGGACTTTCGGTGCCCAGTAAAAACTTGAGTATGAATATTACTAACAGTAACGAAGCATTTGCCCGTAGGAACATGGGTGGCGTACGGTGGAATGCATCCCGAACTTAATTTAGCACCGAGTTGTTGTGTGCGAGTCAACACGGTTGTTTGTTGCCATGTACCATGCACCCCCAAATACATGCCGACATTTGTGGATGATGCAATCATGCGTCTGTTAGGAGAGGGCATCTCGAATAATTCACACAAATAATCATATTTAAAAATACTGGAGGGATTTTCAGCCGCCAGTGCACCAACGGAGAGAACAGTCCAACGTTTTGAATCTCTAATTCAAGTTGTTATCTGACCATCTTATTAACAACTCAACAAGTCTACATAGGCGTTGCATTTTTTTGCAGCGAACGTCCAAGACACAAATCATGACTTCGAGATATTTGGATTGGAATAAAAACACTTCGCACTACCGAATATTACTCATATTGTCACATCAGAGTAGTGGAGGATTTGATTTAATTTTATAGTAAATTTCTTTCAGGTCCTCGGTTCGACCCTCGGCTTGGTGGATGAATTAACATTGATGATGGGACCCGATCAGATAGAAACAGCCGTCCGGTGCTTCTTAACTTTCCAGTTAAGAGCAGGACAAAAACCATTATATTATTTATATTCTTACTAATTCATATTGTATAAAGAACAAAAAAATATCATTGTATCACCAAATAAAAAGCTAGCGCTATTACAAAAGTAATCATACAGCAGATCAGCAATTCTTCATCGTACTCCGCTCTACTAATTATTGAAATTCAACCTCCACTCAATCACATGCACGAAACACGCAAAACCGTTTTCATCACATGAAGTGAACTTATTTTGTACCTTTCTTTAGCCGGATTTGAAATGAATTTGAAAGAATCAGAGTTCACTGGTAAAACCCGGGCGTGGTTCGATGACGGTACTCGGAAAAGTCTAGCATTGTTACTATTAGACAGCCAAGTATTTTTTTCCGCCTCTTTCATGTTCATTCTGATAGCAGTCAATGGAATTTTGTTTAAGAACGAAAAAGGCATTAGACCCCGTCTTCCTTGCTATAGTCAGATCGCAAACACAGACACTTCGTCCAAATCTTCTATCCAGCCAGAAGCATATCACACCTCGCATAGGCAAGGTGTGAGTGTGTGTACGTGTGTGTGCAAACCGTTGGGCATATCCCAACAGTCATTAATTGCATCGTTCATTTATCAATTTGATTAATTACCTTTCATCTACTCTTCTACAGATCCCCCCACTCCCTTCTACCCCCGAGCACGGGTAAATACGTAAATGAGAGCACTTGACTATCGAACCCCTCAGGGAAGACGCCACTTTTTGTGGGTATTTTCGACTGTGAGATAAACTAAGCGTGCCATAAAGAAGATTGAATTGCCCTTGCAAGGCACGTCTAGTTAGCTAGCTTGGCAGTATCACAAGTAACAATCAATGTAGTCTACCATTTGGTGCTACAAAGAATGGTTATTAGGATCCTGCGAAAGAATCAACAGTCATTTTCCGACCGCGTGTGACTTTTGAAAAATGGGTTCTAGTGATCTGGTTGAGTTCCTTGTTGATAGTATCGTGACCCATTTTGTGCGAACACCGAGTCCATACGTCTTATGATATGACCATCGTACAGCGAGATTTCCTTGGCGTTATTTGTTTTTCTTCACAGCTCAGACAAGCCCAGTCGTATGGAGTGCAATCAATCTTGCCTTACTTTACGTGAGGGTGATAGGTCATTAGAGGAAAGCATCTACTTCCACGAGTTTTTGATAAAAACTAAAATGAGACGCAATATGACTGCAGACATCAAGTGAGAAGAAAAAACGTTGAAAGTGGTAAACATTAGATCAAATTTGAATGGATTCTAATAAACTGAATAATTAACTAATAGGGTTGGTATGTCATTACGCCGCTGAAATTGTTTGAAATACAGTTATCATGTGTTTCGCCACATTACTGGGGAAATAATTCAGTTTTCTATTCTTTCTTGGAACTCACATTCAGTGTGTAGTCAAAAAGGTTATTTTCTACATGGATGCAGGCATAAAAGGTCGCTCAAGTTCTGCAAACACAAATGAACCCACAACCGGCACACTCTGATTCAATGAGCTTCTATGAATTTCACTAATTTCATACTATAGCTTGAAAATTGTCTCCGTTTGTCGACCTAACGCATTTGATCATCCATGTTCTGCTCAGCGCGCATATCCGGAGTGCCGTGTGCCCCACGCTTTGGCTCTTAACACCGTGGAATTGCAACCTATCTGATTAGTAAAAGAAGTACGTGTGTGTACGAGAACTGGCGCCGGTGTCTTAGAGACATTTTAATCCAAATACCCACAATAATGAGTCTTGCTTTTTTATTTTATTCAATAGACCACATTGATGTTAAGCACTGAACATGTTTTGTCAGGAACCCGTTGATTCCATCATACTTCACTCGCAAAATCTTGACTCGTGCTCTACCTTGTTGAAGTACTGATTGCCCGTCGATCATACAGACAATTCTCTATTTCCCTCGGGGCATAATTATCCAGGTAAATTGCATTCAGCAGGTCTGAGTGGGACACACTGAGCACAGTACTGTGCTAGCTGCGCTTCCCCCCTCCCCTACCCCACCACCCTAAAATGGGACAGCCTCTTTAATTCAATTTTATTTTCAGTGTGAAATCAGCAATAACCTGTCCTGAATCATCACTTCACACCAACAAGATTTGGCCTGCACCTGGGGTTCGAATACCCAAGCTCCCATAAACTGATCTCATAACAGTGTTGTGGGAAGGCGAGAGACACTCGCGTGGTGATATGGTAGAACAAGTTCGTTTTGTGAATCAAAGACTGACACATGATATTCTTTTTCTAAGCCACCCTCAACAAGAGCCACATTCTGCTTATCTAAACAATCTATTTCAGATTTGGTCGTCTGATACAGCCCCTGAATTTGTTCTCCTGGACCTTCACCGCGCTTTGTCAATCCGATTGTCCTGAAGCAGGGGCTGAAACTGGAGGTTTCTGCCCGAGGCATCGTACTATCGTCCTGGAGCCCGGCAATTTGACTTATTTATCAATTTGACACCATCCGTTTGTTGTGGAGTACTTTTAACATATTGATCATGGATTCTTTGGTTAGTTCCCTCGATTGGTTGACGCCACCAGGTTGATTAACTTCTCTATTCGTTTCGGCGGCGGTCTCCTCTGCAATAGCGATGATCACCGTAATATTTTACTGCCTTTTTGTTACATGGATAAATAAACAGTCAACCGTCAAGCAAAGAGTATCAACCAACAAAGGTGTTTTAAAGATACACAAGAAATGCATTTTTTGCCTGTTAACTGAGCTTGACAATTTGTTCACAGACATTTCATAACCAACAGAGATATCATCATCCTTACTCGTGGTATGTCGGTGTTCTGCTTCAGTCCATTCACTTTTGTACGTACTTCCTCAGGAACTTATGATCCATTGTACCCATTGTTATCAATACAGTTCGCTGCTGAACTCACACGAAGCGACGAAGGTACTTTCTTATGGGTTGGATTCCCTAGAGGCCTTGTCGAATAACAACGCGATCTCTTTTTTGTTGTATTATTCGATCGTTGAATCGCATCGGCAGTACACTCCGTTTGATACGCCTAATCACTGAGCACATCAACGAATGCCAAGCTTCGATTATCTCTCTGGTGTGCGTTTGACCGGGTTTTATCAATGATTCTCATTTATCCCAGGTCAAACTTTGTTCTCCTTCATCTTCATTAAGTGAAACTCGTGTAAGTTGATTATGTCTATGTGATACCGATCGGTACTCACGAAGTTTTGCTGATAATAGTATTTTTTCCAATGTTTTGAACACTCTAATTTAAAGTAATTTTAAGAATTTCCAATATTTTTCAGTAAAGAATGATATGCTACTCTCAACGTTTTCTGAGTGGTGGCCGAGCGATAAGGTCTCCAATTTATCGCTCCAGAGGACGTGTGTTCGAATCCTGCCGCTCACTGTGTGTTGTATAACAGTCCTCTAATTGACCGCTTTCTCCTTACTGAAAGCTGCATAATTCTGTGTACGATAAAAGGAAGTAATATGAAAGATAACAAATTGGTAAATCCGCTATGTACTGGAATCTAACTTACTTATTTCCATTATTCTTCGCACTCAAAACAGTACTCGGGTTTGACCTACACGACTAACAAATCCTGTGTATGGTTTTGAATTTCATTAAAATCGTTCAGATATTGTCAGCAATTGGCAACATTTTATTTAGACCTAACTGGTTCTCCCGTGTCAATTGAACTGGATATGGACAAATTCGTGATCGGATACCATAATAGTACATCTCATGCAAAGGTCACCTTCTGCTGTCATTAGTTGATCCGTCGTTGCCGCATACACCTGAGGTCAGTCATGTAACATAGGTCACAATTTTGTCACAGCACTATCTATTTAGTGCACGCCGACATCACAGTGACTGCCAATCTTTTCTTTTGAATTTCAATAGTCCGAAGTGTGTCTAACGTTCAATTTTGATCAGGAAAACCCCACTGATATTCACCCCGAAGAATATGCCTAAAAGAGTAAGTATACTACTGAAAATAGGAAGTTGATTGATGAAAAATTCAAAGTTAAGTGCATCAGAGATCAATGCTTCAATATTGACGAATCAACGGTCCCGGTGGGGTATTCGGATACCTCATGGCCACTCATAAAAGTCGGTCAAGTGATCACGTGTAATTTGCTATATTTTACCCATAGAGACAGATACTTGAACCCTCCTTATCCAATAATGCTGAATATAAAGATTTAGTTTGTCCTTCCCCTGATCCCTCTCGTTTTTAAGAGGGCACGTGGGGGCTCTTTCTCGTGTGCACTGAAGGGGAAAGATACCGGCATTAGCCTCCGACTTATTGCTAGGCTAGTTACCGTCAGTTTTCAGAAACCTATTAAAACTGTTGACTCCCGAGTGTTTTGACTGTTAGAATAAAATGCTTACTTAAGGTTACCCACATTCAAAGAAACAATCAGCGGTGACGCAATCGAAAGGATTTTCAGACGGAGAATTTTGAGATTACCTCATTCGGTTTTTTCACAGGCATCAGGCACTGTTCATGATCATCAATGTAGGTTTCACTCCTTGGGAGATCGTTAATTCCCCACTATTTGAATGCATTCAATGCGATGGAAATCTTTGTGATGGATATTTATTGGAAAATTTGTCAACACGGAATGTGCAGCGGATACTGAAGTACAAAAATGGAGATAAATGATTTGTTTCATTTATTTTCGGAGTATTTATCGATTATATTAGGCCTCCATCATGATTTTTTATCCGTACTGATAAAGGAGTGCAATTAAGGGATGAGCTTGGCGAATGGCATTATCGTCAAAAGGAAGAAATTGTATTTAACAGTCAACGTGACGGCAACCAATAAATTATGACCCATGTTGCGTTTCTCACTGTTCGCTCAGGTCCGTTGGTATTTCTTCTCGAAAATCAAAGCACAGCACTCAAACGTTTTCGGTTTCTCCATTTAGAACGATGTCAGGTAAAATCGTATTTTCTCAACACCATATTGTTGTGTCTACACTAATTTTGGAGTGCAGTGTTCAATACGTGCTGGACTGTTTGCTCTTTACTTCGGTAATTTTGATCAGTCTAAACCTGATCTTGATCTCCTCTTCGACTCTTCCTCCCTCCGAACACCCAAAGACACTTGATGCAATCAATTTGGAATTTCCGTTTTCATCTCTTTTCAATCATTTTCATGCTACGGACAACCGAAAATCAAATAGATGAAAACTGTTGGACCACTTGAAAATTCAATCAGGTTTGTGACTGTTCAGGAAATCGGAGCACATCAACTTAACGGTGATTACCAATTGAATGAACTCATGCTAAATTTTGCAAAACTTCAACTGTAATAGAAAGTCGGTCAGTCAATCATTGAATCAATCAAAATACCAATCAATCAAAAAGTTGAATAATAGAAAGAAACAAAAGGTGAGAAAAAGATGTGGTTTTGGACTTAAATTTAAATCCAATGGTACCAATGAAAAGGATGCGTGTGTGTCTACTTTTTGTGATCGAAAATTGAAGTCATTTAACTTGGTTTCTCTATAGCAGACTACCGATATGACTGCCTGAACTTTTCGACTCACTTGTTTCCTTCTTTTTTCCGTTCTTCCCTCTCCTTCTTTTTGTACTCAGTTTCAGCTACCCTCTCCCATCGCACCCGCTTATCCTTGTGTGCCAATAAATTACTTCGGCTGTCAATTGAATTCAACTCATTCACTTTTATAAACTGTCCACAATACAATGCGATCGTCCCCTTCTTCAGATCATCATGAAATCTTATACTGGGGGTGGGGGTGGGAGCAGGATGACGGAATTGTAATCTCCATGGGTTCAGCTACCGCGTCGCTCTTGAAAACAATGCCGGTATATTTTGGGACGTTTGTGGATAGTGGTGGGGAATGGGTGCTGAGAGGATAATGATTCATCTAAGAGCACGTCAGCCTTACTTATTCGCGGGTTCGATTCCAATTGAGGCTCGTAATATCTACGTAATTAGATTTTATGGTAAATTTCCTGCACTAAATTGCAACACTATTCTTGTTCAAAGTAGGTTGTTTGGCAGATTGAACTGTTTTGTTTAAATTTGGAAAATCTCAGTAGCCTCGGTGGGATTCAAACCCACGCATTAACACCGCTGACGCTTTTTGTACAGTACACGCTCCACCAGCTGAGATACGAGGACTCACGGATAACTGAAAAACTCCGACTACAAATCTTAAAAATCTGCACTGAGTGCGCGAGATAAGTTAACACTGGTTTATTTTGTCTTCTTTTTTGCTTTCTTCCTCTCAGAATCAGCATGCATAGTTCGGACGGTTTTTAAAGACGCCATCTTTGCTCATTCATTTAACAAACTATCGATATGTACTATCCTTGAGCCAATGTATTCTTGTTCGTATGATTTATTAGAGTGCTCCATCTTTTTGAGTAATAGGTGCGTAAACTGATATACCCATTGCACAGGGCACTGGTCTTGTTGATCATAAACGTAAACGTATCAATTAACTGAGTGGAGCATCACCTGTGTCACAGCTCAGAAATCACATCCACGTTCAAGAGATTGGAAAAGTCCATTACGACGAGGCTGCACCTTGACGTGGTGTGATGGCTTTCGCGCCTCAATGATCCTGCGAGCTACACAGGATGGCTTTTCACAGCTGTATATCCATTCATACCTGAAAGGTCAACGGGTAGAGGCCAGATGGAGCTCAGTCTCACAAGCCAGCTGCTTGGGCACCCCCTGGTTTCTTTCTTCTATCCACACTCGCTCCTGGAGAGGTCACTCCAGTAAAAATACACGGTGAGGAGCAGTGTACCGGTCAAAAAACCCCGCTAGATGGACGTAGGAGCGTGGTACCTGGGGCTTCTTCTCGACGGTGGGGGAAGTCTTCGCAATTCATTGGACAGCTACCGCTCNTATTGTGATGGAAGGCAGTTCAAAGAGAGTCCTGGCTAGCGACCGAAGCAAGAATGAGGCCCATCCGACCAGACACACAGACGCAGTGGCGGGAAGTGCCTCGCGAGATAATGTTGACTGCCACCCGAAACGAGGGAATCGACAATTACAGCCCGAAAG
>UZAN01045278.1:0-14876 GCA_900618425.1 Echinostoma caproni
TAAGATTTTCAGTAAATTTCTTCCATGCGACCAACGGATTAGCTTCTTCGTCATAAGAACAACCCGCGGTAGCTGATGAATTTTTTCATTAATCTTGGGAATATTGATGCTTGGGTTTTGCAAGAGAGTTTTTCCTCGTTCCAGCTCCGCGGGCCATTCCTGTGCAACGTACTATAATGGCAGCACTCAGTTTGGAATTAATGGCATTTCACACCCACAGGGACATATTTTCTAGAATAAATCAGTTTAGCGTCATCGAAATCTGTTTGGTTTCTTTATAGGGTAATAAGGTTTACTCACATCACGCCAAATTTAATTAACCTAAGTGGTTTAGCCCCCGAGAAAGTGTGGAATAACCCGGTTGGATTCGTGCAGTTTATTAGCGGCACAACTTGAAATGGTTCTGGTACACATCCAAGTGATGCCGAGTCAGCTTGATTTGTGAGCGAACTCACTGAAAACATACGTGAGCTTACACGATGTTCCTAATGTACATATATGTGATATGCAAAATCCTCTCATACTGTTTCGTCGTGTTTCCACTTCTGCTGTCTAGTTTGCACACGTGACTTATGTTCACGTGATACATTCGATTGCCCAAACTGTTATCCTCAGACGAGGGTTTGTCGTAAAGCCGAACACGGTTCCTAGTTTGTTTACGCTTGAACAGAATTATCCTCGTTTGCACGTTTGAACTGCATACAAACGACTGTATTGTCTATCGTTTTACCTTTTTCATTTCAGCAATCTGAAAACTCAGTTAATATAAATAATAAAACTCCGGATAAGTTATATATTTTTGTACTTAATCTGTGCTCCATCTTTTGATTTTTCCCGTGAATTTCCTCGCTCCCAAACGACGGCTGGACATGAAGCAACGATCACAGTTACGAAGTTCTTACTCACCATTACATGATCGTGGTATTAATCCGGTATTCCTTCTCAAATGGATATTCGTTGTAGTCGAATAAATATACTAGACTCAAATCGACTCTGTGAACGTCACATAACTGATACTGCACACAAATTTGTTTCAAAGACGCATCTGGCGGAGTATGTCTGTGCAAACGGGCAAAATCAATTATGCAACTCTAAATTGTCAGATGCGATGTGAATTTTGTAAACCTCTTCTTCTCTCTCGGTCTCTTACCCCAATCGGTTTCTCACGTGCCCAGCATTGGAACCATGCGAATGACAACCTGTAGCATCTGTATTTACAAGTGGAACTTGGTTTGGGGTAAACGCACAATGACACAACTCATTGTCCGAATCACGTTTGTTCATCGCTAGATTCAGTACTATAGTGCATATGTCAGCACATCACACACCTAGATTACACGAATATCTTGGAAAATTCCCATCTTGGAATAGAGAGAACAAGCTCGTCTCGATAACTTCTTCGGGCTTATACAGTTATATAGTTAAATTAAAATTTGCTTCAATGTCTGCCTGTGATTCGTCGTATGTGATTGTTTTGATGTATGGTTCAGAAAGGGTGGGTAGGGAGGATGAGTTCGTAACACGGTTGGGAAAACGGTTAAGATGTGGACGTGTCATTACGTGTTTGGGTCGTGGGGTCATGGGAAAGGTCACGTCTATCTCGGAATATAATACAAAAAGTAAAAGTTGCAAACAGTGAAACGTGCGGTTCTGCATCATTCATATTCGCCGTTTTTACCCCGGTTGGTCTGATCTGTTCTCGTTGGTTTGTTGATAAATTGATTTACAACAAAAACGTGGACGATTTGAAAAATATTTACGTACTTGTCTCGAAACTTCATCCTGCCGCGACACAAAACGTTCTTCAAAGAGATTATGGGCTATATATGTATCTGCAAGGTCATGTGAAAACCGGAATCCATTGGGGGTGCGATGTTCAGTTCATCGGATTATATGCCATTCGGACGGGTTCAAGGTGCTCAATTGAGCCGGTGACCACTGCCACAATCGTCTGTGTGTAGTTCGTTCACTTCTCATTGATTGGTTTAGAATCACAGTTTTCTGACAACCCTTGGTGAAATGCTGGTGAAGTTCGCTTTTCGTTCTTTCATTTTGATGGAGGACTTGTCACCTGTACCACGTGAATTTAGTACGTAGGGTCTTCTCGATAAATTCTATCTGTGATGATTTCTCCTATAGGAGCCAGCGCGAAATGCATGATAAGGTTGAACAATCACAACTCGAGACATCCACCTTCCACTATACTGAGGCATTCGAAAGTGCTTGCTAAATACACTTCCTCTTTTCGCAATTCGTGCAGGTAAGAACTTCAGNACTTCAGGCCTCTGTTTGATCTAAGGTGTAACATGATGACGCATTCAAACCGATGTACCCTGTTCAGAATCAAATAACAGTTATCTGTAGAGTTTTCGAAAGACCCGCGGTCTCATTTGATTATTTAAAATGTATTGAGAAAATTTACGACCTGACCAGACCTGACCTAGACAATTGTCAAGTGTGCTACGAATCAGAGCTGTATGCTGCAGAACGCGTCCCCAGATCGTCGATAGGGGAACGGCTGTTATTTCATGGCTAACCGGGAATCAGGTTGGCTTAGGCTCCCTGAATAAGCGGTCGTGGACGGTCAGCGGCAGCGCTCTAGGATGTGGTGGGTTTACATCCTGGCAGGGGTTCTCCGCACAAATATCTGTGGACAGCGGTGTGATGTGGCGAGTTTGGCTCGCCACTAAATATGGTCATTGCCCCTTGTCGAGATCCACTGTTCGACGAGGCGAATGAACCGAAAACTGGCCACCGGCTCATCTGGAACATTACTGCTGCCTTGCAGTTCGCGCTTGGTTGCGCAAAGGCTAGAGTGCATCCTCGAACAAGGCCTACTTTGGACCGGCCGACCGAGTAGTACAATAGCCCGCAATGCTCATAACGATGAACTTTCCTGCTTTTATGACTGCACCCTAAAGTTTCCTCATCCAGCGAAAAACCTTCTACATCGTACACACTCATGTTTCCTCAGCCTCCCTCCATTTATCCTTTACCCCCGTCACATACCTCCATCCATCTCGAGTTCTTCAGACGATCGTACTAACAGTAGCGCCTCAGATGGAAACTCTGCCGCTTTTTTCTGGTGTTCTACCTCAGCTACCGTCCAATTTCCACCGAATCCTCCACCAGCTGAAGCCCCTCTTCGTCCTCAATATCTTTTCAAACCAGCCACGTTCAATGTGCGTACTCTGATGCGTTTAAGACAGCAAGCATACGCTCGCTCGTACGCTCGAAACCCGAACCGTCGACGCGTGTTGCATCCAATAAACTAGTATTCAAGGATCCGTCTCCATGATCCGGTTGATGTCTTCATCAAACCAATCTGCGAAGTTTCACTTACGCCTCTCTGGAGACCTCGAGGCTGTGGCTTCTGGTCTTGTTGTCTTTGGTTTGGCCTTCAGTGAGGGAGTTGAAGCCGCGCTTCTAGATTGGATCCCAGTCGATATGAATGCTAAAGTAGTAAACCGATTGACTTCGAGTGAGGCGCATCTGGGAGTTCTTTTCGGACTAAATTCCTGTCGCTCGGAAAACGGGGAACGCCTGTTCCAGCCACCACCTATTCCTAGCCAGTACGAACTTCAGACTATCTAACAGCCGGTGCGCTACTTGGCGTCAACCCTCCTGGAGTCATCGACGAACGCGGATCGACCACATCGCTATAAGCCCCAAGTAGTGGGGCTGCATACACGACTGCTTATTGTACTAAACCGTTCCTCTCGAATCCAATCACGCATTAGTTCGCACCAAGCTGTCCATATGCTTCGGTAGGCGTTCAAAATGCACGACACAGCGACGATTAGCTTGTGATACGCTGTCCAAACCAGCTTGCCTAATTGTATTTCAAACGCGCCAACTGAAAAGCTAGAACCAAACCCACCCGATAGCACTAATCAGCACTGCCATCAGAATGCTCGCATTCCGCTGGCTTAGTTAGTTGTAGTCCGACATGTCATGCCGTGAAACCCTGGATTTCTGCGGAGTCTCCTCTTGACGCACGTCGATCAATTCTGACCGGCATCAAGTATGATGAAATACAACTCGTAACAAGACGTGAACTTAATGCAATCCTACGCCGAGACTGCGAGATCTGGTGGACTCAACTCGTATCAGAGATAGAACGTGCTACCGCCATGAGAATTTCGCGCAAGGTGTTTCACCATAATGGGTCACCGGTGAGAAGCCTAGGGTGTGAACGAAACGATTTGCGAAGCTAACGGCTCGCCCATTCGTAATCAACAGTAACGTCTTGCGGAGCACTTTGAGACACAGTTTAGCTGGCCACAAGCGTCAGCTTCTCACAAAGCTACTTGGGCACACGTCCTTTGGTTTGTCTCAAGAGACCCACCTTCTGAGGCGGAAATCCGTAAGGAGATCCAAGCCTTGGGACGTCACAGTGCGCCGTGATCCCCTCCTAGTGCAGCGAATCAATTGTTGTCCTCATCTTCAAAAAGGGCCCACACAGTGACTGCGCCAATCACAGGGGTATAATCCTAGTCCCGATAGCGTCAACGCTGTTAGCGTCCGTCATTCTCGGTCTATTGCACAAGACACGTGAATAGTAGACGCGCAAGGAGCATAATGGGTTTCCTGTTGGTCGTGGATTCATCGATCAAATCTTCACTCTCCGGCAGTCGTTAGAGCACAGCCATGCCTATCAAAGACCAACGATTACTGTGTTCTTAGACATCCTCGTGGTGTTCGACTCTGTCGATAGGACCGCACAATGGAACTGTTTGCTTAGAAATGGAGTATCTAAGAGGTATGTATCGATCCTCAAAGAGTTGTGTCGTTGGTTAGGGACGCTCAGAGAATAAAAGTCAGTGGTGCAAATGCTGTACGGTCTTCCTGTTGAAATCTCGTTCCCCTTAAAAAACGATAAAATAACTCAAAAAATATCAAAAAGTGAACGGTAAAACAGAAAAATTGTTATGCCTGTTATCCATTTTAACTATTCAGCGTTCATTTCGCTCTGTTCTGTATTCTAATCCACTCATCCTCTGTTATTAATGTGGTGTCTGCACTATACTTGCCCGCAAGCAGGTGGTAGATATATAAATATATAACGAATCAGTTTGCCACTCTTCTTATTGAACAACACCGCTGACGGAGAACATCTTTTTCTCTTGTCAAGTGTCTTAAGAAACATATCTGATTACCCCGCTTGCTTCTCGGTCGTCTTATCCCTCATCTTATACGTTGTACCCAAATTTGAACTTCACCGATTGGAAAAAACTCATTATTGTTTAGAATTTATTGGAAAACCTACATTTGACCAACTGACTGGTGGTGGTGGTCAGGTGATTCAAGTCGCTCACTGTCATTGCCAAAAATCTGACTTGCGGACTTTGCCTCTGTGACTCGACTTTTGATTCTGAGGTTTATCTTGTCCAGTTTTTGGCACATGTGATAACATGCTTTAACTTATTGAAAATACCAAGTTGAGCAATGTTCAATAATTCCGAGGCCTTTTTTCCACGGGTATTGATAGATATGTAGAGTGAAAGTCCTACAGCTGACAGGGGTGGGGAGATAATTGATTTGTTAAGTGAATTTATCAAGTGCTTTCAACTACGGTTCCCTAGTCCTATTGCGGTTTTTTCATTGTCAGTATGTTTCAGGTTTCGAAACTAAATTGCCAGTGTTTCATATACGTCGAGGTTAGGGGATAAAAACAAACTTAACTCGGAGATTTACATTCGCCAAAAGGTTAACTTTTTTCGATGCTCGACGTAAATTTTGTCTGAAGCCCGACAAATATCACCGTTCTGTCCTTGTTGGGACTGATCTGTTTGTTGAATTGTATTTTTTTCGAGTTCGCTTGTTCCAAAGGGTGTGTGGGTCATGTGCGCTTTACCTTCCGTGCTTTGGAATCGATCGTTCATCATGTACCCAATCGTTACAATTTCTTGAAGCCATCCATCACTGCTCACCTGAATTTTGGTTAAAATGTCCTAACCCACCCAGCGGTCGGGTGTAGAGGTTTTCATAGTTGTGCGACCAGGGCAAACAACCATACCACGGGTAGGTGGACACTGTTTCGGTGCATCGGTTCACTGTTATTGTTGCAGTAACATGGCTTGACAGATCGTCACAGATTGCCACCATCCCTAACTGATACCGCCACAGCTAGGCGCACGTTGTCGTATACGTTTACCCGGTCGAAAGCGCAACGTTCCGTTCGAGTTTAAATTACCCGTAAATGTGTACCTCAACGGTTCAGTTAGGGTTTCTGTCTATATGATCAGTCTATTAGGAACGTGAACAGAGCGAGCAATAAAAAATACTTAACTCACTTGACTTGCATGGTTGTACAACCTTGTTCCACAATAATTTCGTTCGGTTTTCTGTTTATTCCATCTAGCTACTTTTACTCGTTAATCTTAATGCTTCTGTGGATCTTCTGTGTACACTTCGAGGTGTGCCGCACTTGTCACAGTTAAATTTATGCCAAAATCAAACACTTGATGATCCTCACCCCCTGTCTAAAATTGGCATCGTGGCCAGATTCGTATCAAGATAGGAAAATTGCAGAACTATATCCACTCCCCTCATGCGCGTTCGGTACACCGCAGCTTGCCAGTGCATATGCGATCGTGAAAGAGATAAAATGTGGTTTCTGTCGGGGCCCACGATTGGCTAAAGTATATAAGACCAAATATTCATCTATTGCGGAATAATCCCGTTTACATCGGATCTAATGTGCTTTTCTCGGAATCCCGGTTCATATAGCTTCCATTGGCATTTAACTATTGTATTGTGTTGTGGATAAATTTTGCAAGGGAATCACCACAACCGCGATCAAAACATCGTGTTTTCATGAATCACGAGTTTTCACTCCGTCATATCCCCTATTCGTGAATGTAATATTTTCAAGAAATTCCTAATCCTGTAGTAGAAATCTCCAAGGATGGTCCGTCAATCATCTCTAACCGGAGCTGATCTATGTGCTCATACCAATGAATATATTTTTGTTCTTCACACTACAGTTATATGATATGCGCTATTTCTATCTGCTCATCCAATTGCCAGGCCCAATGCAGTCAGCTGTCTGGTACGGCGGAATTGGCTGCCGCGACCAGCTTATCCGACGTTTGGCGTGCGGATGCTCTTCGTTGCCTGGCCAATCAGCTCCCCGAACTGGGTGCTCAGGTTGTGTTGGCAGGACGTGCGGTGGTTCTGTCGGCCGGCAAACGAAATGGCACCGNGGACCATGGAGCAAGCCACTGCCGATCATTTCGCCCTCATGCGACAACACTGGACAGACAGTGCAGAACGAATGCGTGCTTTGGTGGACGAGGCGGTTGACGCGAATGCCTTCATCATTGCTCAAGGTTCGAACTAGTGTGTGTGCTCATTTTCTACTTTTTGTACTATTATTACTACTCTCTCTGGTTTCCGCTCGTTTCCATATTCTTCAACGGGCCCAATATGGTCTTGAATCAGGCGATATTTAGGACATTTCCAATTTGGTGTGTATAGATGAGATCACCTAAGTGCTGATTCCCCTAATGTTTGTGGGTTTTGTCTCAACACAAATCACAATAACCTGAAAATAAATTTTACTGGGAATGTTTTTCGTCGTATTTGGCGTCTATACTTTGAACCAGTGGGACGTTAGAGTGTTAAACGCTTCCAAGTTGACCATGCAACAATCAACGTGTTACATTGAGTCGAATGAAAAACGTTGCAGTCACTCGGGGTTGTAAACCCTGTACGCTTCATTTCATTTATCAGGAGTGCGTACGCTACGTGGAGCTAATTGCAGAATGACTCAAATAAATTCAAATTGACTTGCGTGCTTGTGTGCCTTTGTATCTGGATGATCGTGACCCCTTTTGCTTACGGTAATATGCATCAGGTTCACTTGTATATGAGGCCCATTCATTATTGTCATCCATTTTCTCTATCTGGCTCAAATCGATTTACAATTGCGCTTCGATTTTAGAAGAAATTTGTACTCTTCTTATCGTTAAGATCAATAATATAGTTCTATGTGAATGATGCACATGTCAGTGCATAATTGATCCGATTATTTCGCAGTTTGCACCTATATAGTACTATTCCTTCTTTGTTCTTTTTCCGGCTTCTTTTGAGTTGATTGTTTTTTTTTAAATTTATATCTGGCAATTGTTCTTGGTTTAGCTTTATTCGAGCAGAAAGTTTTCTCTAAGTTAACGTCGTAGAAGCACGTAATGCGCGTACACACACAGTCGAAATGGATATTCCTCCGATCTGATTGTCAAACTATTTCCTCTCATGCCCGGCATTCGTCCTTCTCCTACCCACGTCCCCGTACATTTCCCTTCACTCGAGTTGTGTATACTGGTCTGACGGCAAGTGGGATGTTTTCGTGTGTGTGTGTGTGTGTGTGTGTACACACAGTAAGAATGAAAAGGCCGGGGGAGGGGGAAATGGCGGAAGCATTCCAAACATTCCTCTCCTCTACGTCGACCTCGCGTGTAATTTTGCTTCATTCGCCTTCAGAATCATCCGGAATAGTAAGAATTCCGAATTGAAGATGGCCGAATTTCAGGTACTGTTTGATTCCCTCGTTTTGTGAATATCATTGCAAAGAGATCGGAGACCAAAATCAAACTAAGAATGTAGACAAAGAGTTTGAAATCAGACTGGCCATACGGAGCCTCAACATGTCTGGAAAACGGCACGCTTGGACCTATTGCGGACAGTCCTTTGCTACGCTACTTTTTACCCTGGGAGGACGGGGCAAATTTTCCTTACAGAGCAAGTAGTTGACATAGATTGGATAAAATTGAATACCATTATTTCAACTGGTCGCTTTTCATGATAAACTCTGAATCGTACGGCAGCATTTCTTCTCTCAGTGGAACGTATTGTTTATTCTAACGGAAGCAGAACGATATTTCGGGTATGCAACCCAATAAAGCGCTGGTTAGAACTGGTACAATAAACTAACGGGGAAACGGTTTCTCCCAACAAAAATTGCATGTCCATTTTTTGCCTTTTTTACAGGCCATAAACAAACGAGATCGGCTTCGCTTTCATTTGATCATCGCCTATGATCTTATAACCCGTTGTGTCAAATTACTTGAATTTACACTGCTAATAAACACGCTGGCCTTCGTCCAAAATCTGATTATCACAATCCCCTCTCGCTCTCACGTTTCTAAATGTTTATCCGTTTCCTCCCATGTTTTACTAGTCTTCACTGCTCACTGAATAGTGTCCTCCCCGCCTGCGCCGGACTTTATTTCTTGTTTCATGTTCCTACTTCTACAAATTGGTATACTGGCAAAGGTTACAATTCGCTGCCATGTATACGCGTATGGGGTTTATACTTTGCATAACATCTGTCAGATTTCAAGCTACACTGTATGTGTGTGTCGGTCTGATGCGTTTTTGTCGTTGCGTAGACCGAGACTGGTTAGGTTGTTCGGTTCGGTGCATCTCAGCTCTCGCATTTAGACCATCCCCAAACGCAGATTCCAACAACTAGTATATACGGTCGTATTCTGTGATTGGTCTTCTTTTCCGTAGTTTCAATAGTCGACACTCCTGCGCGCGCGCACACACACACACAAGATCGGATGCAACGATCAGATAGGCGTACGAACGAGTGCATGGGAACCTGCAGCTCAGTGTTCGAGATATTTTACTTTCCGTGCAGGTCACGTGTTCCATGACTGACTGGTTGACTGAAAATCGCGACAGCCGATGTTTGACCTGTTATCATTCCGTCAATAGAAAGAAGCCTTGTAGCTGATAAATTAACCTGACTTTCAGTGTTCTCCAACACTCACCGTTCACCGTAACTTCGATCTGTTTGCTGGAGGAGAACGAATAAGCTTTTCCCTAAGCACAACCTGAATTTCCAGTACATATTTTGCTCAGTTAATACTACTAAACACAGAAATTTGCTCTTATCTTGTCCACAAATACTCGAGGAAATCGTTAAAAGTAGAGAATCATTACGGGTTTGGAGATTCAGTCAGATTAGACCTCTTACTATCACAACAGCGACCACTTGACATAACATTAACAAGGAAACGTTGGGGCTACTAAACTCCATTGTCTGCAAACCAGCATCTACTGCATCATGCGCTCAGCATTGACGTGTTGCTCAAATCGAACGCAGAGACTGATTTTCCGCCACTAAAATTGGAATACGAGTAGCTGGTTAAGATGTTCATGACAAAGTGGTGAGGTTTCGCGTCCTTGACGTATCACCGCGTGACTGAGTTTGCTAACCTGACCGTTTTGAACTTTCGCTAGAACATACGACGGTGACAATTTAGAAAACCGAGACCGTGGCTTGGTGATTATTAACGTGCCGCTGTATTACTATCGGAGTACTGGGTGATTGAGTTAGTGATAGTTTCCGACACTTCGTCGTCAACTGTGTCCGTTGGCGCTTCGATCTGTTTGGCTCCAGTCTTTCAATGAGTTTGGTGGACAATATGTATCGGCTCATTGTTTGGTGTTTTTGAAATATGTGATCCACATAAATGGCTTGTGGCCACCTTAGAGAGTTACAATACTATCTCCTTTGAGATCGCGGTTGACTGTGAAACGATCCTTTTAATGACTCACCCAGTGGATTACTGCCGATCTTGTTGAAATCTCTCGCTATGGTTTAGATGTTTTTTTTTCTGATTTTTCCTAGAAATTTGTTTAGACAGTGTTAGAAGCTGTTTTTGCTTTATTCTTTACTGCAATCGGTTGGAGCGTATACTGATCCTGCAAATAAAACACGTTTCTTCTGTCTCTTGTTCACTTCGTATGATCCTCTGCTTCTTGCAGTACAGCGCTGGCCGTCGATTCGGACCCAGTCTAAGAGAATGGTTTGGGCTTTTCAAATCAATTCTCATAGTATAGCGATTTGGAGGACTGTGGCTTCAAGGTCTCCAGAGAGGAAGAAATCGAATATTGTCTGTGCTAAAACGGGGACTCAAGCGCGTGGTACAATTAAAACGCTGTAAATTAACACAGCAATTATGTTGTGATATGCGCTGGTGACTAGTCATGGGCTTGAGCCCGGTTGTACCTCATTGGTTAGATTGGGGCTTGTGAAAAGGGGATGGACGGTAGGAGTTCATCGGGAACACAGTTAAATGTGTTTTGTGCGTGTGCTCGTTGCCATTTGTAGCTGAAGCTCGGAGGGAGGATCGAGTGCTTCGAAGCACGGGTATGATCCAGAGTTCACGTTTCGTTTCTTATTGTATTTGTTGCTTTTTTGCTGTTATTCTGCGAGGGTAATCAAAAGAACGGAAGGCACTATGGAGCCTTCTGAATAGAGTCGAGGACATAAATGGTGTACTTTAGGCAATAATGATAGGGTTTTTGAGTTAATTACAATCAATTAGGATGGAGTCCGGTAGTGTGGGAAACAAATAGTGCCGATGTACTTATCGATTGCGGGGTTCACCATGTTGCACTACGTTCAGTAATGAACTCGCCCTTTGATGGCCCGTTTTTGCGCGCAACTTTTCCATTAGATTGTGATGAGGAATACCTTATTTCGACCAACATCTTCGCATATGAACGTGTTTTATTCGTCGGTATTTTCTCAGTCAGCCTTTGTATGGCTGCACCCTCCTTCCCGAAAGTTTATTGTACATTTCCATAGTCAATAAACAAAAGAGGAAGTAAAAACATTTATTTATTACGTCCCATGTGTTTCTTTTTGGCTTAGCTTAAGATGACGAGCACCTTGGGGAAAATGTGGCTCTAAACATAGAATCAATGGTTGGAGCGGCGCAGGTTTGAATTGTCTTCATATTAAGTTACGATTCTTCCGGATCCTGTTTTACTCCACGATGGAATCGAATGTTTTTATTGGTTTGTAGACCCTTTTTTGACGCCGTATTTATAATTATGGTACTCCATATTGCTATGTGGTAGTATTAGGCTTCTTTGTTTGTCCTATTCGCTGAGTTTGTTCAAAACTCAATATTTTTCGGCGAAACTATGCTACTACATCCTCTATTCCTAAAATTCAACCACTCATTAGATACTAGATATATCACCGCTTCCAATGAATCAGTTCACTCACGCTAACTTACCACATCTAAAATAGTTTCCGATGCTTAGATTACCCTGAGGTCATACAAATTTAGTATCTAATATACGTTTTCCACTTTCGGGTCATCAGCGAAGCTACACACACCTCATCCATTGCAATGATTACTGGCCTAATTTTCACCGTTTTCAACGGTTCTGGGGCATTTATATCTGAACTGCAACCAGTTCTTTTGCTGTCGTCTTAATCTGACTAATTTTTCCATTATGGCCTCTGTCCCCTTCCCTCCCCCGCCCCCGTTCCATTCCACAGAAGCCGGAATGATTCGGGACTCGGATCGGACGGAAAAAAGTATTCGTGACACACATACAACCGGTGTGGTCGATGCGACAACCAGTATTGCTCGACGTGCGAATCGGGTTCTTCAGGTGGCTACACGCGAAGCAGATAACAGCGAAGATTCCCGATATGTGGACCGAATGAATGATGCAGTGAAACAGCTTCGTTCCAGTAAGTGACACCAAACTAACTCCCGGTTCACTGAGTGTTTCAATGCCGTGGAATGTGTATGTATTGGTTTTGTCAAGGTTCAGCTAGGCTCATGGGGAGCACAGTCGGCTAATAAGGCGATCAATGATACGATTCCAGCTGATGTAGTTGTTGGAGAGAGAGAGTATCGAAAAATGTTTCATCGACCACCGTGAACGGTCTCATATCTAGTCCAATTTAATGAGCACTTGATACGATTCGAATCCGCCACATTTCAAGAGTTGCTTGATCACCTAAGGATCAAAGTTTAGTTAGTCACAGAATTGCAACCGATCGATTTTTTAATCGTCATATCAACTGCACAATTATTTACAACGACTTAATGTTCATAGCTTTGTAGATATAAATAATTTATTCAAATTAAAATCAGTTTTTCGGTGCATCATTTCTATGTCTAGTGTGCACATTGCTTCGAGTCTCCGAATTTTTGTTTGCTAAATATGTAATTTTGTGGAAGCATCGATTGACCGAGGCAAACATCTGTCAACAACTAATAATGCACATTTTAAATACTACCTCATTCAATTCAGCACTAGTAAATCTTACGGTGCGTACACGTTCCTTTCCATGGTGATCTCCCTCTCTCACCCGACTTGTCTTTTGTGTGCAGATTCCTTAGCCCCGAGACAACTTTTACTGTGATTTCCGTTTTCCGTTTGGGTGTATACCTCCATCGCTTTCTTCATTATACCCCTCTCCATAAACCTGTTCCCTCCTTTACGACACCATTTTAATTTATATATGAGTGCATCTTTCTCCTGTTACCATTCCCCTATTTGTGTTAGTCTGTTTCTTAATTTCACTGTGCCACTAGCTTTATCACTATGATGCCTCTGAACAAATCGGTGCAGTATTATTGACGAATTACTGGCGAGTCCGGGAAGCTCAGTCACTATCGGGTATTTTCTGGGCAGAAAATTATCCGAGTTTTACACTTTCACTTAGGGTTCAGTGGACTTCATCGGAACAACCGGGGTTAATTTCGTTAAGTGGTATCTCGCCAATACGAAAAGTTTGGTGTTTCCACCATATAACTAAGGATTTCTGTTGCATAAATAGACCAATGCGGTTCTTGATCGTACCGGGTAGTATTGTTGTTGCCCGAACCACGGAGAAAGCAAAGATGTTGGTCGTGCAGAGGTCGTTGTCCGCATGCAGGTGCTAAAATAATTCCGTGAGATTTTCTTTTGAATGCATTGTGGTCATCACTATAGCATTACACTCCATCAGGAAACTACCTTCAATTACAGACGCATTTCCAAGCCATAAATTAATCATTTTATAAAAGATCCTCATTTAAATATTACCATTTCATTCATTTCCATTTCTTGGAAAATTGGACATCATCTTTTGGTAAAATCTCATCTGTATTACACTGTATGCAATGGATGCCTACAAGTTCCAGTTGCATCACAGAATGATGAAATTATTTTGCTGTCAGTCGTAACTAAATTGTAACTGTTAGGACACTCTCGCTGCCGTACCTCTTCTAAGGGAAAAATTAGTGATCAACCATATTTAATCAACAACATATCCTTCTTGAAATCTCCCCTATAATCGCGTGTCCCTTACTCCCTGCTCAACCGTTCCAGTATTTACCGGTCTTAAAAACAACCCTCAATTTGGAAAAGGCACTATGAGATTGGGAATGTGCAGACCCAGTCGGTTCACAGACATTTCGAATCAAGTAAGCATACATCTTAGAATTTCATTGTTTGCTGCACAAGCCTGCCATCAGCACCAAACATTGTTGTTGATAGGTGAATTCGTAGTCGAAGAGAAGATAAAGACCCTCAGTTCCCAGATCAATCCAGAAAGTCCAAACCCAAGGCCGTCAAAGCGTCCGAGAGGTGTCTTTGACAAAACAAATCAAAAGGTAGCGCGCATCACTTCCTCTCCAATAGCAACGAGTAAACCAACGGTCGAAGTTTCGGTACCTGTAGTCAAAGTACCGCCACCTAAACGTCAGTCNGTCACAAATGAACAAGAGAGTAGGTGGCAACACTGCACTCAAGGTAATTTGCGCAATTCTTCCAGAACCCACAAGTCAGTCATTGAGGGAGAGGCGACAGGACGAGCTGAGTCGCTGGCCAGTGGTATGTACCCGAATGGGTTTAGAAGCAAAACCGGTGAGCCTCACACGTCTCTGGCGCTAACGGACATCACCACATATCGGAGAACCCCGGTTACTTCGTGTGACGCTGGCCAGTGAAGACGTTGAAAATGTTCTTCTCTCTAGTTCTCTCATCGCAGATGGGTCCAGCAATACCAGAATTCTACCGGACAGACCTTGGACTGAGCGTGTACACTGACGGAACGATCCTAA
>UZAN01045278.1:15713-29102 GCA_900618425.1 Echinostoma caproni
CCAAACCCAAAAAACGTCTGCCGGCCGACGACGAGGTCGGCCAAATTAAGTCCCTAAACTTCAAGGGATTTCTGCACTGACAAGGACTGAACTGTTTCTATACTAATGCCCAGGGTTTTTTTAGTAAGTTTCCAGAAGTGAAACTACGTTGTCGGACCGGTCGATGGAATCTCATTGCCGTAACCGAAACCCGGTTAACGACTGACATTTTGCACTCTGAGCTGCGATTACCGGGCATGGAGCTATTGGGGCGTGATCGTCCAACGCGAGGTGGGGGCGTGTTGCTCTACTATCATAACAATGCGAGCAAATTGAGTACCCGTTCGCTGCTTCAGATACGTTATGGTGTAAACTGAAGCTAACACAACATGATATCGGGCTGATCGGTGTAGTTTATCGCCCCCCTTCGTCAGCAGATTCATCAAATGAGACTTTGTTGCAAAGAATGTCTTACTTCCTGTCATTGAATTTCACCCACGTTCTTGTTATGAGTGACTTCAACGTGGCTACATCGTGTACGACAGTTGAAGTAGTTCATCCAGTCACATCCGTTGTACAATCAGGTAAAGGAACCCACCAGGTTTGGAACCAACCAAATTTCGCCAACTTTGGATCTAGTACTGACAAATGAAGAATTGATGGTCGAATCAATTGCATTCGTAACTCCGTTGGGGCGCAGTGATCACGCTGTATTGTTCGAATACGTTTGCTATGCATGAGTAATAACAGGTTCTTCGGATCGCTTTCGCAGCACAACGGACTATACAGAACTAAATAACCTGGCTCATGGAATCCAGTGGATCCTCCCTGATATGGACTGCAATCCCCTGGAATCCTGGAGAAAATTTACTAACAGCATCACAATATTGGTGGCTGCTGTTACAACCATCAAGCGTCTATGCCAACCGACTGTCCGAAAATCAGCATGTCGCAGTCAAACTAGGAAATGGATGATGCAAAGGGGCTTTCACTGGAGGGAGTTCAAACGCTGTCCATGCCCCAACACTTGGGAAGCTTACAGGCTCCTTTGAAATCATTGTACAAATTTGGTGCGGGAAGGCAAACACAATTATCATGATATGCTGGCGAGGAAGTTTATCGCAAACCCTAAGCTAGTATATAAGCATGTAAACGGCGTTCGGATACTAAACTCAGCAGGGCGTTTCAGCGACAATCAAGAAGACTGCAGAAATGCTTAGACTACAGTACTCTCAAGTGGTCAGTTTCCCTAGTAACGCTGGGTTCGTACTTCTCCGTTTGCTGGAACATATTCCTTACCCATTACTGACAAACATTATCTTTTCTACCGAAAGGATTAAGGTAAAGCTCCTGGGTTTGAAGAACTCATCGCTGTGTTTAGACAACATTCATCCACAAGCCCTTATCACCCTGACAAGTCACAGCCGATCCTTTAAGTGGGCTATACCAAAAACTGTTCGAAGATACCGTGCTTCCTCAGGTGTGGAAAAACGGTGTCATTTCACCAATTTACAAAGGTGGATGCCGTAGTGACCCGGCCGACTACCGACCCGTCACTGTCCTTTCAGTGTTGTCCAAAGTCATGGAATCTATTGTTGCAAATTCGGTAATGGATCATCTGGAGAAGAATGACTTACTATCCCCAGCCCAGCACGGGTTTCGAAAAAATCGTTCATGTGCTACTGACTTGATTTTGGCTCGGGACGATTAGACTCATGCTGTAGACCAAGGCCAAGTGGTAGATGTTATTTACCTGGACTTCTCTAAAGCATTTGATAGAGTAAATCATCAAATACTGATAAAGAAGCTGTATGATTATGGAATTCGTGGACTCGTACTTGGCTGGATCGAGGAGTTTCTTCGCCTACGCACCATGTCAGTTCGTTTTTCCGATTCACTTTCTGATCCAGTAGATGTCAACCGTGGGGTTCCACAAGGATCTTTTCTAGGCCCAGGTCTTTTCCTTGCCTTTATAAATGGTCTTCCAGACGTCCTCGGACAACAAACTCTGCTGTTTGCGGACAATGCCAAAATATGGAGGACAATAACAAAACCAGAAGATTCATTTGATCTCCAGAACGCCTTTGAGGAAGCCCACAGATGGTCTGTCTCCAATGATATGGAATTCAACGTTACCAAATGTAAAGTTTTATCACTGCGTCACCCTGGTCGTTATTCCTACACTCTCGGACACGAAACTCTGCCTTATGCTTCATCCGAGAAGGATCATGGAGTGATCATTCGTGCAGACTTGAGTTGCTCCACAAACTGTTTCACGGTATCATCCATGGTAAAAGAGGTTGGTCTGCTCAAACGTGTTTTTGGGTCGTTTGAGCCGGCTTTGTTTTCAGGTCTGTTAGCCACATACATCCGTCCATACACCGAGTGCTCAATTCAGGCCTGGAACCCATGGCTGCAGCGAAATCGGAAGGCACTTGAACATCCGCAGAGAACGGCTACCAAGATGGTCAAAGGTCTACATTCCAAGACCAATGGCGAAAGATTACAGCCCTTGGGGCTATACTCGTCTCAATATCGTCAAATCAGAGGCGATATGATCTTACTGTATCGTATTTTCCAACAACCCAACCATCCATGTGGATCTCTTTTGATTCTATCAACCACTGTTCGCCTCCGAGGGCATCCACTGAAGTTGGCACACCACAAGAGCCGTCTCGACTGCAGACGCCATTCATTTGCTGTCAGAGTGTGCAGCAAACGGAACTCTACCACCTCACGTGGTCTGTGCGCAAACATTAGCATCTTCCAAGCATCAGCTTGATGCTCTGGCAAACATTATGTTTCAACACCCAACCACATAATATATTCTCCTGTGCTCGTCGATAACATTACTATTTTATCTTCATGGACTAACTGTGATCTTGTGAATCGTGTTCCGAACCAAAGTGTAAAGACCCTATGGGGTTTGATAAACGAAGTCTTTGTAAGTTTTTTCCCATAATAAAAATTTGAATTTGATGGTGTCAAATGATGTTAATATGTACCCCGATGATTTTCATAGCATACGCCACACGGATACTGTATGTTGAACTGCACACTGCATTTGAATGAGATGTTGATAGTTTTGAAACGTCGAGTTTCTGGTTTGCAGTGGGCTGACGTCACTGCAGTGTATGATCGCATGCTCGTTCGTCTCTGTGATGGGGTAGACTGTAACTGCGTGCAACCATCATTATTCACACAAAGCGCCGTCTGGTTTTGTGGTGACGGTACACTTCGTTCTATTGGTTGGTTTAATGTGGTGGTAGTCCAGTGCTAACATCACCAGATTATCACCCCGGGGGACGTGTGTTCGAATCCCACCTTCACTGTCTGGCTACACTCGTTGTGTGTTGTTTGACGGTCTTTTGTTTGCTTGCCTCCTTCTTTCGGAACATTGTAATATTGTGTATTTAATAATAAAAAGTAAAAATGAAAATAAAAGGAGAAATCAAAAGAAGGAAGAGAATATTCGTTAAAATCTATTTTTCTCCTAAAATTTGCCAGAACAATTCCATGGATCAAGATTCATAGTTACCAGTCCAGTTCTAATCTTGATTTAGCATTTTGTTTTCCATCTTGAAGAAAGATCAAATTCTGTAACGCTGTCATTAGTTTATGACTGGTCGATTGTCACTTTCCTATTGACTGGAAAACCGACTATGGCTCACACTTGTTGTAAACAACCAACGCACCATTTTAAACATATTTTCTAACTTTGACCATCTACAGAATGTGAATTATGATGACATTCGTCCAACCACTGTTGCATTGTGTGTGATTAGAAACGCTTGTCCATTCACACGTACTGATTATAAATGTCGTCTGGAGTTCCACATTCCAACACAGTAATTGTTTCTCTGGACACAATCAGAATTGGATTATGTGCGGGTGTAAATTTTTGACGTTTGTCCTTATCAGACTGCCGAATATATCAGATGTATGGGCTCACGGATAGATGTGATTTCCCCTCGCTGTTTGCACCTCACCGTAATCGGGCATAGCATTTCTTCTGTTGTAGAAATTGTTTTTCCTTTCGATTGTCATATTTTTCATTGTGCTCGGATTTCGTTCTTCGTAAATAACCGATCTTTTTTGGTCTTCTTCAGATATCACTTATTTGCCAGGTTATTTATCATGGCATGTTTGCCCCAAGTGATAGAAAACATCTCCGCATCGTTCCCAACCCATCTCGATCTTCCCTGTTGTTCGGATTCATTCTGTCCCAATAGACATATGTATCATTTGGACTGATGATGATGATGTTGCACCTTGAACATAGTTGTTCCTATCTTTCATAAGTATCATTACATACGAATAAGCCTCCACAAAATGCCATACACATTATATTTCCAGCAACCAACTTTCGACTCGGATGGTCGAAATACCTGTGTTTGTTTTTGCGCAAGCTTTGGCAAGCCTCGTTTCGATCCATAATTCTTTGCGAGCAGGTTAAACCACTCATGCGACCGTTGCCTACAGTTTTTCGATTAGCATGCAAACATGTCACTAGTGTTTAGTCTCGTTTTACTATCCCGTCTCATTTTCATACGAATCTTTTGTGTTTGCAACGCTTCAAACTGACGAAGGTTGATTTACGGTGATGTTTAGGAAAGTAAAACTTGTACGAATGATTTTACGGAAAGTAGTAGCATTATGTATGCATTTGTTCCATAACTGAAGTTTAGGCATTGTGCACCAACTAGTTGCCCGTGTGCACGCACTTACATAACCTTGGTGCCTTAGCGCACCAGTTTTCGTCATGATAATCGAAGTAAGATCCATCGAGATCGTGGTTTACTATCGCATAAGGAACTCAATTCGGAAGCGTTAGATGAACAAAATTCTCTAATCTAGTGACTCACTTAGGCTAAGACGAAAAACTTTATTTGCATCCATTTTCCCAATGTTGCCCCAAATTTGCGCTTCATTCTTTAGTTAATCAGATGGGTAACAGAACGACAGCAGTCGAGACCAGCTAATCAAAATGTAAGCCTAATGGCTGTACAATTTGAACTAATCGGGCTGACTTGTAGGGATTTCAGTTTCCGATTGAGGCGTCTCATGACCTCCAGTCGATGCACCGGAGTCTGTTTGTTCATCCTTCTTCTACGTTTGGAATTTGACAACACTATCAACCTGATCGTATTCAATCTTATCCTACTGGATAATCAGTGAAGTAAATTCGGAATATAGGCCACTTAAATAATAGTTATTCATATTATTATTTATGAATACCAAGCTCAGTTTAGCGCCTTTACCTGTATCGAGTGCTTTAAAAATTTTTTTTCACCGTTTTACCTTCATCGATAATTTTCCCAAGTGCACTGCACGATTTAGTGAAACTGCGCTAAAATCCCCCATAATTCTCTCGCTTTCAGGCGACAGGCAGTGGTTATGGAAGCCTCACGATGGAAAATACATGAGATCCTTCATCATAGACCGTCTGTCGGAAGTTGAAAGTATCCACTTGCTCTATCCACTTGATCTATTTACGATTTCGGTCGATTCAACAATCGAGCAGCATTTTGTATCTTAGGTATACATATCGCGTACAGTGTCGCCTCAACCGTCTTAGTACACAACGGATTGTAGCGAACGGCAGACTGGGGGAATTCTCATTGTCGCGAGTTCTCACTGTTCAGTTTCGTTGGTATAGTAACCTACTGCCGAAACCTCAAAAACTGGAACATATTAGGCGCGACAGCTGCTGCAATGGCGAGCCATGTGGATATGAATTCAGCTCGATGCGAGCAAAAATTATCTCGACTCTGACATGAAATTTAGAATAGATTGGAAACCTCACTCGTGGTTCTCGATGAATGAAGGGGGTGGCGTATCAGCCTTTGGGAATGTATCCATACAAACGAAGTATGGGTACCATGATTATCAACACTGTGTACTGTAAAAATTTTGAACTCTGAAACACCTTAATTATTCTTTTCAAATATTTCACTTTGAATAATTTTCATTGAGTTACTCATTTCCGACCAGTCTGAACACTGTTGTAGCGTAAGTCAATTGACCATCGCCTCATCTGTTATATTGAGCACGGCAAAATAGCAGTCGGATAGATTAACCGGTAGCATCATTTATAGCTGTTGGTTTGTCACGAGCATTTGAGCAACAAAACCAGTCATTGGCCCATAGTTATTTCAAATCGACCAATGGGTATTTAGTGGTTATCAGTGGTCCACATCGTTCATTGCCGAGGGAGAATGGCCGTATATACTAATTAAAGGAACCATACGGTAGGTAAAGGGTTTCATTGTATCCTCCCTGTATATGAAGGTACATGCTGTTGATTAACCTCGGTACCTAACGTCGGGCTTTCTATCACTGAACGGTTTTTAGCAGTGTCTTCAGCTTTCAATGCTCCATAATCCCGTCCGTTTGAGATTTACTTCCATTCAACCTATTGTCGATTGCACTTTTTCTCCCTCCACTTACATATTACTCGTGAGTAACAAAAAGTGAATAAGAAATTCCTAGAAGCACGTGGTACTTGAGTGCTGTGTGCTGAAAAACTTGGGCCACACAGTTGGCGGAAAAAAACTATAAAAACTCACTAATAATGACCACTGACTGTCTTTTTTACGGAGAAGCTGATGACGGTCTTTCATTAGTGTTCGATTAACTCCTGAGTATTCTATTGCAAGTTCCCACGCTTTGTGATAGCGCTTATCCACTTCGGAATATTTACTAAACCAAACAATGAAGTGTGGAAGTGAGCGTTTGTGAAGGTTTATGAAAGTTTTTTAATATTTATGCCTGACAATGTGCGTAATCTGGGTTGCCTGACCGAATGGGTCTTTATAGGGTGGGCACTTCACAACCATAATTAATCATTCGTTATTTTCATTCCTTCGATGGATAAGTTTGAAGTTACAAAAGTGCCAGGGTAATGTTACACCAAGCTGAATCAGTCTTTTCACTTCTGAAGAACACACCAATACCAATTAATAATTGCGTTCAAAGGCTGTGTAACTCTTTTTGCACACCTATCATCTTATCACCGAGGAGCACTTGGATCACGTGCCACATTTATAGCGTGACATCGCAACATACAAAATTTGGTATCCTACTCGTTCTATCTGTAACTAAGATAAATTGATTCTAAGTGTGAGTGTAATGTGGAATTATTGTAGCACGGGATGCTGGAGTTGGTATGTTCTCTGAGCTGAAAGCGTTTTTCACAGACATCTCGTAGCAGACTAGACAACATCTTTCCAAAAGTTGCACTGACGATGTTGCTTAGCCCCGCTACGAAACGTCTGCGATCAGCACTTCCATCTCGGAGAACAAACAAAAACAACATGAACAAAGATTCTTTTTGATTACTAAATATTAGAAGTTTAATATTTTTACCTTAATATTTAAGTTGCAGTGTATATGTGAATGAATTTTTACCCACAGGACGTCTGTAAATGGTAAACTATAAGTGGTCGTTTTATGATAGAGTCTTTTCCATACTGTCGGTGGTGTTCGATTCATTTCGCTTCGGTTGACTTTATCACCCTACCACTCGTGCATTGATAACACTCAAAAGCAGGGTGTTCTTTTCACGACTGAACGTGTCTCCGTAAGATGCTGGTTTCCTTTGTCAGGTTAACCCGTTCTCTTACAGTATTTAGGTTACTCCCACCGGAGTTTTCGTTCGACGTTGCACTTTTAGTTACCTCTTTTTATAGTAACAATCATAATAATAATAATAATAAAATCAAACAAACTCGCTTGTGACATTCCTGAAGTAAAAATGAAGTAATCTCTGATCCTCAGAAATTCTTATCGTACTAATCCATCTTTGTTTTATACAATCACTGGCCTGGAACAAAATATGTTAAGTCTACGAAGATTAGAAACATGAGTGGACGAAAGGGTTGCATGTAAATTTCTTGTTTCTCTCCATTGTTGTATTAACCACTTAAATTCTGTTTGTACAACCGATGATCTGCTACTTTAGTGCGCCCGTTAATTGCTGCCTTTCGGCGACTCATTTGATGAATCTAAAAGTGAACTGAAAGCGTTACCTAAGTAACGATGCAGGTAATTGCGATCTGTGGGAGCAGCGAAGAAACGTGTGAACTCTTCTGTTAAAGACATTCAGTTAAATCACAGTGTCTGACTGTAGATTAGACTGATGACGAAATAGAGAACTCGGACACCCGGTGCCATCCTTATGACTGACTACCCCGGTCACTAACACGTCCAAACCGTAACACAGTGAATTGATGCGGTTTATCCCTACTTCACTAGGTAGTGGTATCCATTCACTCAAATAATATACCCTTCGAACGGAGCTCCGAAGTTTGTTGGTGCTCCAGAAGTGCAGGAACTAGTTTTTACTCCTCATTCCGAGTCGGTTTAAATAAGGGTTTGACTACTCGCTTAATTGGGATAATTTCTGGTGACTATTCAATCTAGTTTTAGTCCCGGCATTTAGCTTCACGTTCTCTTACTTGAAAACAAACTCGTCAAAAAAGAGGATAAAGAAGACTTCTTACTAGTGAGTATTTCGAAAAGAACCCCAGGCACTGAAATAAGCTTGTCTCAGAATCCACCCTCGATCATACTGGGTCGCTGGACCACTTGGGATCTATCAGTTTTATTGTACCCACCCATTATGTCTTTCTAATCGGTCACTTACGATATATGCGCTCATATCTTCATTCATTTTTTGAAGCAATCACCCCAATGGTTACCGAGGCCAAAGGTTTGGTTACGGAGATCAAAGACCCGCGGGCCCAAGAACGTTGGCGCTCTTCAAACCGGAATCTGCTATCCGCTGTGGGTGTTGTAAAACAGGCTGTCGGACAGTCCATACTCCCAACCCAGTATTATCATCAACATTATCAACGTGCTACCAATGTCCATCAGCCTCCCAAAGGTTCCGAGCGTGATATGCCCATTCAGGAACTGCAGGATATGTCTTTGCAGGGTAGGTTTACATTCTTTCTGTGATGAAAACAACGGCATTAGTTTGGCGTTTAGTGACTGGTTATTACCCGTCACATCTTGCTCTTTTAGTTAACTCCTTTGTAGAGACCTCTTCTTTCTTTGTATAAAACTGAAATCCACTCGGTGCGCTGATTTCTTCTACGCAGAAGGAACCGNTGTTCACCTGATGGTAAGTTCCAGGGTGAACTTTATGTGATGCAGTCACACTCCGGTATCCCGTCTGGACGATGCACCAATTTCCCATCGATGCGTTTGTCTGATCTGCAGTTTCGAGTAAATGTTGTGGTTACCAACGTCCGCTTGCCGTTGTTCTTATCTCACCAAGAAAGCTTAACTTTCGCAATTGGTTTTTCCTTCTTACCACCAACTCGCCATTTGCTGATTCCCTAGATGGAGATCAGGTAAATATCTCTGATTTACTAACCTACGCAGTTCATGTTTGGTTATCCTAAAACGCACTCAATTCAACTGCACTACCTTTTTGAATATCGATCTTCCGTCTCAAACTCTACTTCAACTTGTAGCACGAACTATGCGGCCACGACCCCAGATGAACATCCCACATCTCAACTATCACCAACCCCTCAGTGTTGGAGTGTACGATGGCTACCACAATTCAAGTAATCCATAGTGGATTTATTGTGGTTTGTACTCTGTCTTGCATGCGCTTTGTCCCGTCGTCTTGTGGACGTTCCTCCCAGTTGCCAGTCAAACTAACCTCAAGCTTGCCATTGTTCATTTGTTTCGCTCCCATCCCATGTCGTTCCCTCCGAGTTTGTTGAATTTCCCCTCCTAGATTTTAGCTAAGAGAGTTAAATGCTGTTGCAGTTTTTGAACCACACTGCACGAGTTGGTTTTAATGCGACCTCATTTTTATACAGCTTCTCGAGAATGCATGCAAGTAAGACCACGAAATTTCGTGTGCATATGTATCGTATCACTACTCCCATGGGCATTTAAACTTTGACGTGGGTGATGTGCCTGAAGGATGCAAAATGCTTTTAGGACATCTGAACGCAGACGTCATTGATTCTGACACCCTGGAAGATTGGACGACTTCATGCTTTCTTGCACGCAAGACAACTCCACCATACAGTTCATTTCAACAGAGCCTGTCTGTTGTATCAAAACTGTAATGCGCTTGTTTTTTTCACATCACAATCCTGGTTTAACCCTCTCTCCATAGAAAATGTTTCTGGGTTCGCTGCCAAAATGAATCTATGCTAAAGAAAGCATCCACTGTCATTCTCATTGGGTGTTCACCCAAAGACGATTCGAAGTCTTGTGAGAAGTTTCCCTGATTAGTGTTTTTAGTTGCTCAGCAAAAGACGTGGTTGGATTTGATCCGTTAGCCGGTAAAAAATACCATTATGCTTACTTCAGCCACATTATCCGGAATAAAATCGTTTTTCCTTCGTCAAAGTTCAATTCCATATACAAGCCTAATGTAGTGGAAATACGTAAGCACACAAAATCTCATCATCCTATCTACAGGCGTTCGAGATGAATCTCACTGATTAGATTGCTGTGTTGTTCGCCACTTTACGTCTCGGCATTTAAGTTGCCGGCCTCCATTGCTGAACAGGAAGCCTTCGTGACTATGGGGTTCAATCCGTCTGCTGTTCATCACGCAAATGTGCGCTGTGAAAGCGTGTTTTATGCAGTCGGTGTTATTTGAATAAATAACCAATGAACATGGGAAAATCATCTCTTTCAAGCTTTTCATTACGGCAATTTGTCAGCAAGCACCATCTCACCCTGGGCATTAAATAAAAAAAGATTCAGTATTGAATTGTTTGTTCCTGTGATTAGGCTTGTCACCATGGTGCTTCCTTAAGTTCGGGTTCTTCCAAAGATGAGTACATATACCGTTTTCAGTCGTGCTTCATTCTGAGTCCCGACAACTCCAGCTCACACCGGTTTCAAATCAAATGGACTCGGTCCTGTATTGGCGTAGCTCGTGCCCATTAGGAACCACTTATTCCTAACCTTAAGCCTGAATACCCGTTTGCATGAATAACTAATCTACTTGTCGCTTGTCTGTGTGCCTCTACAAATATTGCTCCTGTCCATCCCCTTCGTTCAGAAGTGTATCTTTACTCACCTTTTTTCCCTTGTCCACTTTGATAGCTCTAAGGTGTGGATTTATCCCATCGTATACTTATGCGTTTGATTTGTATCTTTGCCACCATCTATTACGCACACTCCCATTGTCTCCGTCAAATTGTCTTGCATTTGGGTCGCAGACTCACCAGGTCTCAGTCGAACCGAAGCATCAGACACGGAAGCCGAGGAGGACTTCGATTTCCCCCCACCGGAAGAAAATCAACCAATCATGGTATGCTTAATTTCCGTCTTCTAAAGCCATATAGTGTGTGCTATTTAGCTTCTGCTTTCTACTCGAATACCTTTAGACTCGGTGACTTCAGGCTTACTGTGTCCGTTTGTAGTTATGAGCTGATTCTTCTTCTGTTAATGTGGTCTGAAACCTCACGCAATCTTGCAATCTTGGTGTAACTTTGATTTTGCCTCTTTTGCCGCTGGTGAAACGGAGAACAAAGCGTAACATTCATTGCGTAACCGATGGAGTTTGGCTTCAGTAATGATGAGGACGGACTAAGGATGAAGATGATACATGATGTAAACACATTCTGTCGAACACGTCACGCTTTCCGCAAATACAAAAAATAGCGCTAGTTCACTAAAATTTCTACAAGTCACTGCAATCCTTATAATGCTTGACCTTGTGAATAGCTTTCAGTAGTTGCATTCGTCGAATTAATCCTAAAAAGAGCACCGCGCAGGAGAACAGAATCACCATCTGCGAACTTTCGCTCTGGATGAACAGAATTGCACTCAGATTGTTAATTTAGCTGTAAATTCGCTATGCATACGCAAGTGTGTGCCTATTATCCTTTTCCCCACATCCCTAGAGCTGCAAGGTTCACCCTTAACATTGTGTAAAGCCCATCTGACTCGACGGCAGTCCAACACCGCAACTCCCTCATTCTGTCGTCGCCTCAGCAAAGCCACGGTTACACACCTGCTCAATTTGAGCCTGGTCATCTCAACTGTCGTTTTACCCAGTATCACTCCGGGTCCTAACTGCCAGATTACCCGTTATCCTCACTATAGTATAGGCTGAATATGAATTTCCGAATGTCGCCTATCTTCGATTGGGCCATTATGGATGGTGGACTTTACAAAGAAGTTCACTACGTCGCACAGCACATCTTATTCTACTTACTTTCACTATTATGCAGCTGCTTCTTGCGATGAGTGTCCCTGATTTCAGCTACCCACACACTGTGGCCGGCGATGAGGTCAGCGCAAATCGATATCCACCTTTGGTTCCATCTCGGGAACCGTAAACAGTGCAGGCACAAGCAATTCGTGTTGAATTTCACGGTGTTGATCCGAATTTTCAACTGGCCGCCAAGTATTTGTTTCACACACGTCTGAACCCAGACTGCACCAATCATCTTTATAAAAAAGAAAGCTCCGTGATTTATTTGTAGAAAAAATACTGCTATGTTTCCCAGGCCCAGTCAGGTGAATTTTTCGGAGAATTCGGCTAGCCAAAGCTTGACATGCAAGGCAGTATGAAAAACGCACTCCATTGGGCACCGGTGTCCACTTCATCGGATCGTACGCCCTTTGGACGGGGTTGAACGTCCAAGGTGCCCAATTGAGCCGGTGACCAATGCCACAACCAGAAAGGTGTGTGTGGTTTGTACGCCTCTTCTTGGTTGGTTTGTAATCAGGGTTTTTAGCCAACTCCGCTAGATGAACTGCCAGTGGTTCACCGTCCCGGTTATAGCCCCGGATGTTGGTTTTTCGTCCTTTCACTCTGTTGGGAAATTACTTGCTCCACGTGAAGGCAGTGAGTAGGCTTCTTCAGCAGAGGCTGTTTGAGATGATTGATCTTATAGGAGCATTTCATGAGGTGAAAGGGAACAGTGACCAGCCACAAGCCGAGACACCTACCCCGACCATACTGGTGCTTTTGTAGTCACTTGCCACTATGACTTCCCTCTCATTTGGGGCATGCTGTGGGGAGCCTGGTCATCTCACCAAGGACGACAATGTCATCAGTATACTCGCGGTTGTGATCCAGTAACTCAGATCAATCAGTTAAAAAAAAAAAAATTATTTATAAGTATTCCGTTTAAAGAGGCTCAAACACAAAGCCTAGTACACTATTTGAGAACAGCTGTAAATTCCACTTTCCCTGCATCGAAGCTTAGAGCGGTGTTCTCTACATCACCGGTGATGAGAATGCAAGTAAAAGACAAATGACCTCGTCCATGTTAACTTATTCTTTTAAGTGTGTCTGTAGCGCATGTTACATACGTCATTCGTTAAGGTGTTTGCCTCAACGCGTTAAGGGGCACCGCCCGCGTTGGTTAGGTTAAGGGAAAACCGGCTGCACCTCAAGCGTGATCGTGGGTC